>JABFQC010003466.1:0-14061 GCA_022817085.1 Psilanteris sp. ZL-2020 | reverse complement strand
ATTAGAGTAATAGACGTAGCAAAAAAGTAAATTAATTTAAATTTAAAGTCATAATATATAAAATGTTATAAATGTGATTTAATAATTTATAGCGTGTTACCATAAATCCTAAAATTGTGTTATAATGCAATAAACTACAATAGTATTTTCATAGCAATAATGTTTATAAAATAATAAAATTAACTATAATAATTTCCTCGATAATCCGATTTGGATCTCATTTTTAATATTCCATACTCCATGAGTATGTTTATATTCCGTAAGTTATAATACCAATAATATATTAGACGTATCATTCTGTGATTTACTTTTGAACCTTTTCAATAAGAAATAAAATTAATTTAATGGCTTTTAAGATTTAATAATAAATAATGGCAATAACATTCACTTTATGGAATCCGTCTTCATATACTTTCAAAACCTTTATATATTAAGATTACAATTTATACTTCGACCACGTTAATTTCACCGTTTACTGAATTAAAAACAAAAAACAAAAAAAATAACTAAAGTGAAACTAAAACTCATAAAATTAAAACAATAAAATGAAATTAATCATTAAATTAGATCATTAAATTAAAAATATTAATTGACATTTAATACTTTAACCAAGTAAAATTGAATATATATAACAAATTTAATATTAATCTAACTCCGTCCATTTTATTTATCCAACTTAAAATTAAAATTCAAAAAAAACAATAACAATGATTCATATTCGAATTGGCATCCCGGCGTGTTTCGCGCTGTAAAAATCGAACCGACGCTAACCCGCGGTTCGTTCGTTCGTAAAAAGTGGCCCGACCGATCCAACGACAAGGATCATTTTTACGCGCCGCGGCGAGGGATTTGCACCGTTAAGTCGATCGCGAGCCAATCGCGAACGCCCGAAGAAAATGTCATCGCGGGGCGATCGCCGCTCGGGCTATGCAAATATCAAGATGGAAAGTCCTTTGCCGACAGCGCGAATGCCCGGAATCGTTCGGCAGTGTCTTCGAGGAAGTCCGTTCGAGTGACCGTATCGCGTTATCCGCGGCGCGGCCTATTTGCTCGGAGCGAATGTTTTCGCGCGCAACCATGGCGCTCGAAAGTTTTGCGAGCGACTAAACAATGCGGCGGCGCGTGCTCAACAAATTTTCACCTTGCCGAGGCCAAGGTTCCGCGTGTTGCGATCTTACCACGCGTTATGGAAACGATTGCAATCCACGCGGCTGGTCTTAAGACACCGGTGTCTTAATCACCGTTATTTTAGTAGTCATTTTGAAATGATTATAACGCCTTACATAAATTGATACATGTACGCCTTTTTATTCAAAATAAATTTTTGTTCAATGTCATCCATGTTTAATGATTTGATAAATCAAATGACTGCATTAGTTGTTTATATTATGTAGCTCTCGATATAAAATCTATACCTAAACTGTTTGACTGATTTAACTACACGCAGAAAAATGCTGCATTAATTAAAAATAACTGAAGAATTAGTAAATATTATTAAAAACACAGTAACTCACGGACAAAACAAAAATTCTATCAGAAAATACCGAACTTTTACTGTAAACATTGATGAATTTTCGCTATATATATTTACAAATATTCATCAATGTTTACTGAAAAGTTCGGTAAATTCTGACTGAATTTTTGTTTTGCCCGTTAGTTACTGTTTTCAATAATATTTACTGACCTTTCAGTGATTTTTAATGCAACATTTTCTGGGTGTATATGTTCTCTGAATTATATAACCTTATAATTTATTTTCATGATTGATGTTTAGATAAATAGTTTTAACTGATATATTGCAATCCTTTAGCTGTTCCAATAGTACCCCAACAGTTTATTTGTTTCAAATATTTTGCTATTCCAGTCCAAATTTTCTTTCCGTGTACTTTGACTTCGACAATACTGATTAACTGACAAAATGTATATTACAACTGCAATGTAAACCGAACAAAATTGAAGTTATTTTGTTACAAATAAAATTAAACTAAATTAAACAAATTTACTATGTTTATTACATAAAATACAATAAGAAAAAAAAACACATTGTATAATCTTAAATTTGGGAATAGAATTTAAAATACTGAAAGAATACTAACAGCTCTCGCGCTGTATTACAATAAATACTACGAGAATTCTACATTAATGACCTTGAAAATGTCATAAAAGTAACGATATCGTATGATGCAATGAATGATGTTTAATTTAAATAATTATAACGAAACGATGCGTTTCATTGTTAATCAAACTGTTCCTGCTTCGAACACTTGTACTACGTTTTTTTCGTCGCGAGTTTCCGCCGTGCATATCAACTGCATAATTGATACCGGTGTTTTGCTTTAAGATACTTGTCTTACGCGTGTTTCTTGCAACGAATCCCCGCTTATCAACGATTTGGTTCAGTTTACACTCATCGATCGTTGAATGGAATTGCAACTCGATTCGACTTGAATCACAGCGATCGGATTCGATGGACAGCCCGAAGTTACGCAACTTCCGATACCGCGACGACGTCTTCATTATACTCCCGGCGACGTATAAATTGCAGGAAAAACGTTTAATAACGTTACTTGAGTGTTGAAAATCAATTTGTTTGGCCGCTAGCGGGAGCGCGCTCAGACAGCGGATTCCGTTATTTTCCAACGACGCGCGTATGTATCGCGTTACAAAATTCCTCGTGTCTATGAAACAGTTGGAATTCGAGTGTTGGTTCAAAAGAAAACAAGCGGACGGGCTCGTTAATTGTCCATTTTTTGTTTCAACCATACGCCATTTTGTTTTTTAATGAAAAACAATGTTTTAGACTTTAAATGTCTGATTTAACGAATCGACTTTTAGTTAAATGAACAAAATGCTGGTTGAAACAATAAAATATTTTCTATTAAAAGTTTTACAGAAATTTGTCAATTAATCACGACGCGTTTTAAATGGAACAAAATTGGTAAAAAAATAGAAAGAAATAACAAAGAATAATGAAACAACAACAAATACAATCAACAGACTTACGAAATCGCAATCGAAAACCCGAACGACTGCGATGATCTCGGCGTTCCTCGGCAAACCCGAATTATAACAATCGGTGATTTCAGCGCAAACGCAAAGACGTTTCTATTAATTTCATAACCAGGCAACGGCCGTCATTACGACCGACTTTGAAAACCCTGAGTCGAAACACGAAACACTGCGGAATGCTTACGTCGTCGTAATTGACGTCAGCGTTTTTGCGCTCTCGGTCTAACAGTAAATGTTTTTATTCTCGCGTGCGTTCGTTAGGGGGACGCGACGCGCGCGAAAGACCTGCAACGTCGGGTTAACCGAACGGTTTGCTTTCCCGAGTTCTACTCCCCAGGGAACGTTACGCGACCATCGAAAATAAAACGAAAAATCGAAGATGCGATTGAGATCGGTCCGATTTCGGCGGCCAGAATGGCGGATGCGATTGAGGGCTTTGGCGCGCGCGCGCGAAGGGTCACGTGGCGCCGGCCGAGTCGACGCAGTACGAAAGCGCGCCACCGGGCGAGCGATTGCGCGGTGCGTTAGACGTTAAGCGGCGCGGTTGGCGCGCACCTTGTCACGCTCGAAGCACCAGCATCTTTTGTCCGTTTTTTTTTTTGATCCGCCGGATCGGTCGATTTCAATTGGTCGAGTCGAATTGCGCTTTCTCACGATATACGCGGACTCGAGGTTAGGAGCCATTTGCGCCCGATCATGCGTTGAGGGATTTGCAAGTCGAAGTTTCAGGTGGACTCGTTTCGAGGAACGCAACTCGATCCACCCTAGCGTGAATCGCGTTCCGTGCAACTTCGCGTTGTTGGCGCGTTGCTGATTTTGCATGATTCGCTCGTAAAAGCCAGACGCACACGGACCAATCGACCAAACATTTTTGCGCTTTAGAAGCGGGTTTTAAAGGTAGGAGGGGATGCAAAAACAACGGTTTTGTTGGTATAAAATTATTTTATAGGTTAGATGAATGACTAAAATCGATTCTGTATTTTTGGATAGAGTTAACCTATCTACTAAACGTTTTCACTAAAAGTATTATTTATAATTATTGAGTGAATGTAAAAAGTCAGTCGACAACAGCAGTTAGGTTTTTTTTTCAACTACAAATTTCATTGTAAAACGATATAACTTGTAAGATAAGATTGAATTTGATTAAAAGAAGATACGTAATTCCACTGCAGTTATGTGAATGTAACTTTATGTACATGTGAAATAATTTCAAATTTAATTTAATATAGATATAGTAAGTCTTTGAAATTTGCTTAATAATTTTTTATATACTTATTTTACTTTTTATTAACTAATTTGATCAAATTTGTGGGACAATTTTTTTCACGGTACGCTTACTGAATACTGACCTGTGTTTTTTCCACTTCACAATTTAGGGACCAAGAATACAATCGAAATTCACATTAATCCGTGTCCGTTTTTATTGATAAACACATAACAAATTGAGAAAATCGATTTCTGCCTTTCGAATTAATCAATATTTGTTCTTCGATTAAATTAATTAAATGGATTAACGAGTGATTTAATGAGCGTATAAAATTTAAATTAGGTAAGCTTTACATAGCTGGTTAAATTCTGCCAAAAACGAATAAATCAAATCTGCTATTTAGTTATAATATTTAAGATTATTTATTCTTATCAAAAATTCTTGCTTCAAAGGTTATAAATAAACCGTTTTTTGTAATAAAACGAAGTGATTTTAATTTTCATCGGCAATATTTGATCGTTAATAAACATGTACTATTTATTATTAATTGTATCCTGTTATTAAGAAAATGCAAGTTGATACATCACACATGATTGAATTATGTTAAAAAAAACGAGACCTAAATTGATTCTATCGCTTTTTGTATGTACTTTGAATTAAAGAGAAAACGATTTATTGCGATATTTAGAAAATCGTTTTTGAATATCTTTGTGCGTTGAGAAAAAGTCCAGTTTTTCAGGAAATAAGCGATTGATTTGATAACTATTTTTTGTATGCTAAATTATTGTCTGGACGTAATAGATTTAACGCGCGTTCATAATAAAAAGAAATTTAATCTTTGAAAGCCACAAAATGCGATAAATCTTGACGCGTTATTTTGTTGCAAAGACTTTTTTTTTTATTCAAAACTCCTACTTTTTTATAATTTTGAATTATTTTTCAGATTCACGATATGTTGTTATTATAAGGATAATTGTTTCGTGATCGATATTAAAAGGAAAATGTTTGTGGATCGAATTTCTGAAATACTTATCTTCTTCAGCGTAAATTATATAAATTGTTCTTCGTCAAGAATATTGAAACATAAATGGTTATGAAAATTCTAGGAAATTGTATAGAAAGGAAAATCAATAAACGTAAGTAAATTATTGAAGAAAAGAAAAAGAAAAAAAGATATCAACCAATTTTGCTATAAATACAGGAATTCTCATGTTTACTCTGTAAGTGTATGGGTTTATATTAAAAGTTCGGTAAAAATAGAAGGTATAATCCTTCCGTAGACCAATCTTTCTAACTGTTTATTATATCATTATATTTGCAATATTTTCAAAAAATACAATTATCTCAAGAATGAATGGGGACCGCCAAATAATTTTTGCAGATGCGAAATCTACACAAAAATCCACGCAATTATCATGTATTTATTTATCCAACAGCAACTCCAAATTTACAAAAATTCTTACTTATAATATTTATTTACTACATTTATGTTTTCAATATTATCACAATTTAATTTTACTTCCAATCTTCATTCTTCAAATCTAGTTACTTTATTATTTTATAGCAAACTGCCCAAAATTTATACTCCGCCCAGTACTCTTGACCCAAAAAGCAACAGCATGTCCAAAATCGGATTCTAATGCCGCTCAGTGACACAAAGCACGAATAATAACGAATAACCGATAAAAGCGATTTCAAATGTCTTTTGAAATTGTTCGTTTTCATCACAGGCCTTTAACAACGTTACAATTTATTTCGCGCGGTTCCACTTATGCCCAAAGACGGTCCAAATTGACCATTGCAACACCTGTTTCGTCACATTTGCAGCTCGAGTGCCCAATTGGAACGACCCACGTAAGTGACGGAAACAAAATAGGTGTCATAAGTGCCACTCGAATTCAGAGTTGACAGACCAAACAACTCAATTGCCAATTGAATTGCAGATTCATACAAAATGCCGTAATGCCTCGGCGTGATTCTCGATAATAATATAAGCAACGGTGGAATCAATTATGGACTGCGATTAAAGTCTCAAGGATGCACGTTTGAATGGCACCGGGCGATTAGATAAGATGAAGTAGAAGAAGAAGACGTGGAAGAAGCGAGGAAGACAAAGTGGGCATTTTCACTTTTATCGCCAATACACCGGCTGAACATAATTACGGGTTATTCGTCCTGTCGGATGGATTCATTGCTCGAACGAGAACACTTTCCAATGAAGAGTTTCAATTTTCCGGTAACCGCGTCCGACAAAGCCAGAGACATTCGAACTTCTGTTTCACTCGAACGACCGTCACGAGTCGATCGATCGTGACGATGGTTTCGAATCTATATGTCTGTGCACTCGAAGGGGTCAAATGTACATAATTAGTGTAATTAGCATCACGACGGTTGCTCGTTAGTCGAGAACTACACCTACGACACGCTAACCATTGTTTTTCGTTGGTTACAAATTTTCGACAACGGCGCTCGAACCTAGATGAGTTTCTCAACAGTTTGTTGGACGACCGTTTGGCCGTACATATTGCATTCGGTTTGTTGAACTATGAACTTTTTTCGTTTAAGCCTGTCTCATTTGGGATGAAACAACGTTGAACGAAATAATTGCAAGAATTATTTTGAATAACGTATATACTAATAACGTATCGATCAAGACGCGTTTGACATAAAATCATTTTTACGACGGATTTTTTTCAACGATCTGTTGAAACAGATTCGTTAACAATGAAATTTTGCAAGAATTTTATATTGGATCGGATTTTTTTGCAATGGATCTCAAAATTGATCTTTCGCGACAATGGTTGAGGCAGATATAAGTCGTAACGGTATTCCGAGATCATTCTTTTTAACTGTTTTATGGAACAGATCTCTTTCTACCAATTTTTGAGACAGATACCTTTTCAACAGTATTTTTGAATACTGTTATAGGGTATAAATCTTTTTCTAAGCGTGACAAATTAATTTGTCTTCATTAATTTTCGGATATATATTATGCTTATTTGAATTCTAAAATAACCGTTTCATAAAATAATATAAGGATTCTCTTTCGATCAACTTTTATCTACCTCATTTTTAAAACTCAGACCTTAAAAATACATATTAAACAATTTTTTAAAAATTGATATCTATACTATATCCATACTAAAAAACTATTTCATAATATAAACTGCCATCTCATTTTTTTTAAATTACACAAATACAAAAAGGTTGCTTCGTTATACAGCAATTTTTCAAAAGTATCCTTTTACTACTTGTAATGTAAATATTTCAATATTATTTCTCCCCATCCCAAAGAACAATATTTCAATTATAATTTATAGATCATTAAACTGGAAAAATTGACCGTCGTAACAACAGCCTCGGACTGTAAAAAATTACAGCGCTAAATTGTTTTCAATTAACAGTCATATTTTTCCATTTCTCTTCGTTGTTCACCGGCATTTAATTAAGTCAACTTATTTACAATAAAAGACTATTCATTTAATAGTTTGGTCGGACTTGATTGTTTTTTTCTTTAAAGTCGACTTTTTTTCATCCACATTTGTACCATGTTGACTTGTGTCTCTATAAGTTGCACTCATTTTCGTTCGATTTTGAACATTTATTGGTATCGCGTTGATAACGCGTCTGATTCATAACACCGCGCTCCGATTTTGGACTCGAAATAATTAGCATTTAATAATACCTTATGGTTCCGTGGTTGCCTAGAAAGATTGCTTCTTCCATTAATAAGAACATTGTCATTGCAAAAGGCGACGTCACAAGGCGACGGTGGCGACTCCCACTCAGAATCCTCCGACGAATTCGTCGATTCTATGCTATTGTCCAAAACAATAAGCTCGCCCTCTCCGATCTGCAAAATCACAATCGCAATCATTAACGCATTTTGTCCTACAATACGATGAATTTGGTATTAAATATTCATTTATTAATGATAACAATAACACGCGCGTACTAATTTGTTTCTAATTTGCTGTCCATTAAAATTGTTCTTCTATAATTGGAGTCAATAATGTTTGTCACAAATAATGTTCCACTTATTGCAAGAACGAGAAAGTTATGTCATTTAAAATATTTTATAACGTTATTCTGGGAATTGTTTGTATCTTATATTAAGATGTGGGTGTCTTGGCGGGAAATAAGGTGTCTTAAAATAGAAACGTTATTAACTTCTGTATATGCGAATAAATATGAAAATTTGATTTTTAAATAGAATGGTATTTAAACTGTAAGTTTGACGGTCTCGGTATTTTTAGTTGAGTTATTAATTATGATGCATGAAAGTTTAAATTAAGAAAAAGCTGATATGTGATATGAAAAATGTTGCTAAAGATGAAGGGATGTAAAATTGCTTTTGTTGAAGGATTTCTTAGTTCTTCTTTAAAGTTGTATATAATTTAAAAAAATAATCAAAAATTAAAGTAAAAAGTAAAACAATCATTAGACGAAAAAATGATTTACTTCAATTCCAAAAAATTATACCCAAATTTCTTACACTTGTATTACTTATATATATATAATTTGTTTGAAATATACAAAAAAATGTACGTTTACTTTTGAAATCGTTATTAAAATCGTTATATACACTTATTTAAAAAATAGTGTAATATTTGCAAATTACGCTTTGTAATTACAATAAGGTAATTGAATTGTCCATATTTAGTGAAATTTTGAATTTGATTTATGAAATACAATATAAAAAATGAAAAAATTTATAATATTTACATAATAGAAGATGCACTGAAACAAATTATCTTACAAATTTTACCAGAATAGACAATAAACAAACGATAAATACAAAAGAAAAAGTTAATGAACTTTTGGCAGATTGATATTTTTATAAAAATTGTAGATACATTTTAACCATAATTTATCAAATTTATTTACATATACATTTTTCTTGCATATATATAATAATATATGATTATTTAGTATGGCTAAATTTGTAAGAATATTTTTCCCGGTTCATTGTGTATTCATGGAATCATATTTACGATTAATAATTACTTTTCTTCAGTTTAATTATACCTATTTCAAAGGACTTCATTATGTATTCTGTAAATTAATCTACAAATTTTAAATTACATACAACATTTAAAAAAAAATGCGTACTACGCACACAGATACGTTAACGTCATATAAAAACACGCCCCCCAACGTTCTCCAAATCCGCCAGAAAGTGCGCTTTTGAAAAGCCATCGAAATTTGAATTTCGAAAATGCATTGGCATCCAACAACTCGTCGAACCTGCGCGTCTTCCATTCGGCATCCTTTCCGTTCGACGCGAACCAACTGTAACAATTCCGCAGCGCCGTAACACGGCAAAATTGATTTACGTTGCCTCGCGCTTTCTCCCGCGGTTCAAGATTTATCGCAACCCCGAACCCGAAGATGCTGGGAAATTGGCGACCAAGATGACCACGCGGCGCTCGCGCCTCCGAGGTAACACGGGCGTTCGACCAACTCGCGGGTGCGTAAGAGGAAAACTCGTATTTCATCATGGTCTCACGGGCGCTTGCGTGATAAATCGTCTGATAATGCGCAATAAAAAGGATTGCGAAATTCGCGAAGCGCGCGCCTCTCGGCCGCGCCACGTGAGAACGTCGCAGACAACAAGAGCGAATCTACAAATTTGCGCGCGTGCGTAGTGTCAGATCAGTCGGGGAATTGATTTCGAATTCTGAACTGATCCATTGAAGAATAATAATGATAATAATAAATAAATAAATCAATAAAAAAAAACAAAACAAAAAAAACAGAAGATCGACGATGAGAAGGATGGGCGTGCAACTGGATGAAAGTAATTCCAGTTCTTATCTTCGACCGCAACTTCGTAATGATCTAATTAATGTGACGCTTGTTCATTGTTTCGGTGAGAAGATCGTGGGAAATGGTGTCACTTTGGTAGCGCGTAACATGGGATAGCGATTGTCAACCAATACGGTTGAAACGGCAAGTGGAAGCGGTTGAATTTTGTACGACGTTTGATGCGACTGCGACGAGTTATGTTAATAGGCGTACACGCGTGTGCGTGTCTATGGTCTGAAATGGTGTTTCATTTGTATGAATTTCGAAACAGCGAACGGCGTCTCGCGTGTGATGAAGAGCGTCGTTGGAAAAGCTAAATTTGGGAAAACAATTGGACATTGTAACAACGCGCGTAATTAATGTGTCTCGTTATGAGCCACGGGTGTCTTAATGTAAGACGCGTATTATGTCTCGTATTAGTAATGCCGCGTGTGTATTTAAATTCAAAACATTGGTTTTATATAACGTGCATATATATGTACATAATGAATATATATATATATATATATATTGGAATAGTTGTCAGCAGTATATATTTTGACTCGTATGTATTCCCCCCACCCATACATATATATATATAAAAGTACGTTTGTAGATATATATAGGTATAATGGCAGTTTCGAGGACAGCGACTTTTGGACCCCTTAGCTACGGCCTTGAAAATAATCGTTTTTGTAAAAAATATGGTGGAAAACATCGGGCGGCCTTCGGCCACCCTCACAAAAAGATGCGGGGGGCTCCGCCTCCCCAATGTAAAAATCTAACCAAACCCAAACCGCAAGGGTCATAGGACCGTATTTTACTGGTCTGTCCTCGAAACTGCCACACGCATAAACAATAACATTGTTTAAATGGTATACAAAATGGCTTCCTGTCCTGGAACGTGCCGTTAGTTAAATTTATATTTTGCAATGTTTTAAATTAATCTGTTCTTTTATGAACTATAATTAAATATTTATAAACATATAATATATATAGAATTGAATAATATATACGCGCAGAAAAAATTGTATAAATCCCATGCTTCTGGCATTCTAAGGATATGACAATTAATATTACGGAAATTACTATATCTTTATAATATATTTTCGTGTACAAAATAGTAATTTTTTCTTATAGTAAAAAGTTCTGTGCAAAATGTTTAATAATTCAAGCAATTTAAAATGACCATTCAGAATGGATAAAAACAAAAAAATTATTTCCCTTTTATGACATTATATATTGTTAAAAAAAGTGAATTACGTGTGACTTATTTATGACAAAAAATTCTTATTTAAGTCATCAGCTGTCTTAATACAAGACCCTTGTATATTTGATTAAGATACTCGTGCATCTTACTTAAGACACTATTTTAACTAATAAAATTTCAAAAGAAGAGAAGCAACATATTTAATTTTTGTTTTCTGTTTCTTGTGGTCATTTTAAATGAATTAAAATATTAAATATTCAAATAATAAACCTAATCCCTTCCACCATCCTTAAAAAGGGATAAATTATTGTATAAAAATACGCAATTACATATTGTATTTTTGTGTACAATATATTGTATATATTGTGCAATATTTATATTTATATCTATACATGTACGCGTGTAAAAAATAATTTGATCCTTTGAATGCTGAAATTGACACGTGTCTCATATTAAGATACCAATAAGCATACTCTTAAGATAAAATAATACTTCAAACATATTTTAACTGTATCCTACACGTGTAACATTAGATTTTATAACACGAATATACATAAACTAGTAATATATTGTATGTATGTGCATGCAATAATTTTATATCAATTACGTCATTTTCCGAATAATTCAATTACGTATCTGTGTATTTATTTAAGTTAACCGTCTTATGTAATATATGTAATAACAATAAATATTATTATAAAAATATTACACCAGATTTTTCGTATCGAGGATAAATATTATTTTTATGACACGCGAACACGGATACGCGCATTATCGTCCGCAGATACAAAGCTATTTATAAAGGATCATTAAAGTGATCCTTCGAATGTTGAAATTCGGTATCAACGGCACAATATTTGTACACCGACAGATCAAGATACCACCAGATTAATCATCCGGACAATTTCATACGCCGAACTCGACTATTTTTATCGCCACTTCAACCGTGCGAATTGCCATGAAAAATTCTAATTCAAAATTACGCGCAAAGTATCGCCGAGTCATCATCAGCCGGCTTCGATTAGGCGGACGATTACCTGGATTATTAAATCCACCGTCTATTTTTGGATCGTCCAACCCGATCAGTCAAACGGGCCATTCGTAACCATTCGTTTCTCCCGGTTGCGCGCACGCGCACCACTCCGAACGATATCACGGCTTTCGATTTGAGCGAATACCCGCGCGCGCAATCATAAGTTCAATTACAAATTCAGTTAACAAATAATAATTGAACGCATCGAAAGTACGTGCGCGAAAATCTCGCTGGCGCATTTCGTTCGCTTTCTTCGTCGGGCGAAGCCAATTAAGCGGTGACAAAAGAATTGGCGTATTAATTGCAAACAGGTCGCGAGCAAAATCCATCGTTTGAACTAGATCCATTCCGCATCGGCCGTGTAATCGGTCCGAACGAATTTGAAATCGGTTTCGAAATCGCGGGGATCGGTCGTTTATTTATTTTCCCGATGCTTTGATAGCGAAACAAAAAATAAAGACGAAAAAAAAACAATAAAAAAATTCCCGGAAAAAACAAGCATCATTGTCGGTATAAATAATCACAACAAATAACTGACGAAATACATCGTTGTCGTTATAAATTGACCTTTTTTATTTATCAACATAATAGAGTCTAATTCGCTCGATCCGAGCGAGTTACATAAACAAATGAAATCTCGGTGTCAAACGCGTAAGAAAAATTGTACGCTTTGGTACGGTTTTCGAAATTCTATTCACAACGTAACCCTAAGCGCCGATATTAAGGTCACCGGTTTCTTATTCGACTCAGTATTGTACGTCGCTTCTAAGCCGCGCGCGATTTAAAATTATCGTTATTGTTTCTTTTTAACACGAGATTTCTATTTCAACGTTAGTTAATCCACTAATCCGTTCTTCGGTGCACGGCTTTTCGTTTCGCTTTTCGAACGGAAACGCACGAAACACGACGTTTCCAGTAATTCGAATTAAAATCGTCGAAAAACTCGGATATCGAATCGGCAATCGCATTATCGGGGAAAAAATCGATCGTTTAAGAAACGATCGAGATTAAAAAGTGTTCTATTTCAATTGTTCGATTAAGACCAATTGCAGTTGCTTTCCGTGAAAAAAATCGTATTGTAAAATTGCATAGGTTATATTGCCTCCATCATTTTTTTATAGAATCGCTGCTGCAATGCGGCCTCATCGTCGTCTGAGGAAGTAGGGCTGATCATTTTCGAAACTCGCGACGAATCCGTCACGGATTCCAAAATCCAAACGACACTATGCGATCGGTGAGAACGGTAATCCGTCTCTCTACGTTGGTTTTCGATTAATCGATCCAGAGAGGGAGTCGACGAACGAGTTATCGTGCTCGCGGTAACTCGGATCCTCGCGACACTTTACCGATTGATATTTTGGTTCCGATAAACGAACGAGGACCGCATTCCACGCCGAACCAAGCTGCAACTACCTGGCGACTCTAAAAATCGAAAAACTGACGCGCCCGGCGGACGAATTTTGTCACTTCGATACAAAATATTTACATTCCGAGTTCGATTACAACAGATCTCTGTTTTCGAAGCCGCGATAGTCAACGTTTTCGATGGTCAAACATTCAAGTCACAATTCTACTTCAACAATCGTTTTACGACGAAATTCATGTAAACAATATTTGTCATCTTTGTTTTTAAGGATTCTTACCATTTGTTTTCTTTTTTCTCTCTTTTTTTTTTTTTTTTTTTTTTTTTTTTATTTTTTTTAATTTATTTATTATTTTTTTTTTTTTATTTATAAATTTTTTTTTTAAATAAAAAAAAAAAAAAAAATAAATAAAAACAAAACAAAAAAAACACATAATTTAATATCATACAAA
>JABFQC010003465.1:0-14066 GCA_022817085.1 Psilanteris sp. ZL-2020 | reverse complement strand
TCCCCTACCTATATGACCTGTAAAACATTTTACGAATTATATGTAGCTATAAATATGTATACACATATTAGTATATAGAGCTACTATATACTTGTATTTTGATACTATAGAAACGTAGCTACGAATACAATATTCACATCTAAATTAAAAAAATGATAACATATCTAAAACTAAATATCAATTGTAACACAAAACCAGTCATATCCGAATTTTAGTACTTGCTATTAACGAAATATCGCTGAAGTTGTAGATAGCATTAGTATCTAAGTGGCCTTCCTGCTACGTCTATACCGGTTAAGCTTGGTATTCAACACACCCCTCCGATGACAGCGCCAACTATATTTTTAGGGACATTTGGAAAACATTGGATAACATAGAAAAGTTATGAAGTCGGATATGGCTGTTCAAAACTAATGAAAACTTAAAAGTTAAATGTAAAGCCAAACCAATGCCTAGACTCTTGGTGAACCGCCATTTTTATATCACGCAAAAGACCATAAACCTAGTAATTTTATTAATTTCGAAAAGTTAAAAACTCAAAATTAATTAAAGCTAAAAAGCAAAACTGACATCTCTTCATATAAAATATGTGATATCACTGAATGATCCAATTTTGTATTTCAGAATATTAAAAAAACAAAATATATTCATATTATTATAATATATTATCGTAAACCACATTGGCAAATAAAAAAGTCCAAAATATTTGAACTCCTTATATACGTTGAGTATTTTGTTATACAACTAACTATTATTATTTTAAAATATTGTAACAAATTGTTATTCTTATTCCATAATAGCTTGTGTTATTACGTAAGGTGGTTCTTCAATCTATTTTGACAGATATTGCAGATTTCGTTATATTTTCGTAAATTTATTCAATACGTTTATTTTTTGTGTATAGCCATATTTTCTCATTTCTGTAGAATTTATTTAATGTTAAGAAAATCAATTTAAAATAATATTAAAAATTAAATGAAGAAAATTCGTTGTTGAGGTGATAAAAAAACGAATTTACTAATTACGTCGAAAATATGAATTGAAAATTTACATTTATTATACTACCCCCCGTAACAGGGGGTTTTTGTTTCCTCCGAAACAAGTATTTCTCGGAAAAATAACCGTTCTCGAGATAATCGAGATTTATCTCAAAAAATGTATTTTTTTAGATATATTAAAATGTGTTTCGTAAATGCAATCGTAACAATTATTATATGTTATTTATATAGTCTCAAATTTTATGTAGAATTCGATTATTATCTCAGCTCGACGTGAGTAGAGAGTGTGTTGTAGATCTACAGTACCATTGCAGAGAGGTTTGTAACATACAATATTGATAACTCAATATTATTTTATGTATGTTCTTATTTTAATAACACAATTAATATTTACAGGTTTGTCTCTTGGGCACATTCCATGTCCACGCCAATCGGTGGTCCAGGCAAGACCGTCAAAATATACGAGTCCATGTTTGGTCATCGCAAATATCACCGTGACAGATTAGTGAAAGGATAGTGGTTGTTTGGGTGTATCGAGTGTGAATCTAAAAAGGTTTTCCTCGTTGTCGTTGAAGATCGTACTGCCAAAACTCTATAGAGGAGTGGATACTACCTGGTTCTACGATAATTATACGAGAGTGGATATTGCTGTCGGTGCTCTTTGGATTCTTTCGAGATTCTTCAGACGCTGCCAGCGGTGGAAGCTTTTATTACAATACTGTTTGACAATAAAGTGTCATAAGGTGCGCCTTCCCGAGGTCCCAGTGAGCACGAAATTTTCGAATGTCGGCTTGCCGACTCGTGGCCAAGTCATTTTTTGCTGGCTATATCCAGCTGTAGAATTGGATTTTTCCAAGATACGAACCTTGGTGTGCGTTTTCTGCCTGAGAAAATGAAGGAGAATCAAACGAACACCATTTGAGTGTTAAATCCTTATCCCTATTCTGACTGCCTTGTGCAGCCAGACAAACAGACAACAATCATTGGTTCTACGATAATCAGCAATTGCTGGCGATCATATAATTAGTTAGATTCAATGGGATTTACAGATCTCCTTGTAATCGCGACTTTGCGCGACTCTTCCTTGGCCGCGCTTGCGCCGTACAGTGCAGTACCGTGAGATATTGGTGCCCCAATATCTCAACTAAGTAATAATTAATAAAATTTAATTATTTATTTAAAAATATTTTTTATAAAAATTTTTGTTCCTAAAAATTCTTTTATTTTTTTATTTTTTTTGCGTAAAAGTTTTTTTTGAAAATTTTTGATTTTTTTTTAGTACGAATAAATTGATTGCGACATCGCGACATTGCGCGTTTGCGATTGCGGTTGCTGATATTTTTTGTGTGTTTAGTATTTTTTTATTTTTGATAGAATTTATGTATGAGGATGAATGAAAAGGATCAGTGGCCAAATTAGTTAGATACAGTGATTGTGGCAATTTATTTTTATTAATTAATTCTTTAGAGAAATTATAATTTAAAAATTTTCAAATTTCAAATTATTTAGAATTGTGTTGCCCTTAGATATTAGTAGCACATTAAAAACGGAATTTTTTATATATACTGTGTCCTATATCTGAGTGGAGTACACATTAGGTTGTTAATTCAGCACTGTCCAGAATTGAGTGTGGCGGACTAACTTATCGATATAGATGCAAATAAAGAAATCCGATAGAAAGGTAGTCGAATTCTTGTAGCAATTGAGTAGAAAAAATGATTAATAAAGTAAAATAATAATTACTTATTAAAAAATGGCTACCAAAACGAGATCCGAACGCTGCGTGAGTAAAATTAATAGATTAATGTTATTGGGAGAGCGTCAATTATCCGTGCGATTGACGGAATTAGATCTCCCAATAGGGGAAACGGTTGAGACAAGTAGATGGTGCCTCATATCACATTATTTCCTAGAAGAACAAGATCAACTCGAAGATCCATTGCCGGAATCTCGAGTTGATAATTAACAAATTTATCAATATAGAAGAAAGCTCACCTTCACAGGAAGGGGACAGAAAAAAAGGCCCTTCCACTTCAAAAATAAATCCACGATCATCACACCAAAGCGACAGTGTGCCACGAGAATGTGATGATCGAAGGGTTAGCGATAGTGTTAACTCTAATGATAATAGGGAATGTTTGCCACCGTCAAATTTGGACAAGTGGACATTCAGGGTCATACCGCAAATATCTCAAGAAGTTAGTCTGGTACGTAAAGCTCAATTGAAGCCACGTTGAATAGGATCGCGCAGTCAAAACAAAAGGAGAGGACTTTCTCAGAGGGCTATGATAGAGATAGGGAAAGTTGCAAATTTTACCCTGGAATTGATCCGACCACTGCCTCGACATTCCTTGCTCCAAGCGAAAGGTGGTCCAATCCCCGTAAAAATCTTGTAATCCGAGAAGGCAAGTCACCTTTAGAGACGAAATTCCCTTAGATTCACATATGTCTTGTTCGCATAATAGATCGATGGATACACCTGATCACATGATGAAGGTGGTTAATAATTCTCGACTATTTTTTTCGGGTAAAGGTGGAGAAAATGTGGAGTATTTCCTCACGAAATTGAAACAGTCTGCCAATTGGTCTCAATGGACAGAAGATGATCATCTGAATTGCGTGCATTATATGCTCGAGGGCAAAACTCACCAATGGTCTACAAGCAATAGCTTTTGTATCTCCACATGGATCGATTTCGAGGATCAAATTAGAGAGCGCTTTGCCGGTATCTTATTTCAGGAGGAATTGAGATTTAAAATAAATAATCTAGTTCAAGGTCAGAAAGAATCGGTGCTCGATTATTTAGATGACATCAATAGTTTGATGGATATGATTTCACGTCCAATTCGAGAGGAAGATAGGGTTCTGCGTGCATATGATAACCTGAATCCATGGTTTATCACGCGGATTCCAGCTTACAATGGCAAAAGTATGCAAAATTTCATGCGAATCGTCACGTATGGAACGCGTGAAATATAGAACGGAAAATTATCGCGAACCTAGGCCGACGAGAGGAGCTGGGTACAGCGATAACGTTGATAGGGTAAATCAACGGCTGCCAAGCTCCCGAAAATGTCCTCTATTGGCGATGAAGGAAATGATTGACAAAACGCGGAAACAAACGACAATTTCGCCGCGTAAATTACTCAGTCCGCCGAGCTCTCCAAAGCCAAGGAAGAGATTGAGCGATATTGCGGATACTTAACGGTTGCGAGCGGAGTTGGAAAAGGTGAAAAAGGACCTCGTGCAATTAAAGGTCCAAAAACCCAGTCCCAAAAATAACAAAAACGCCAATATTCGACCCCTCAAGGGCCGAATTTCTGTGCAGGTTGTGGTCGTCCCGGCCGCAGGAGAGTATTATGCTCCACCTGCTCGAAAAACGAACAGGGAAACGAACAGAGGAGCAACCCCCGGGGTACGCGTGACTCCTCCGGAGAATGGACAAATGCACCCAGAAAGCAATGCAGCTTTGCACGATCGCGAAATGCGCGCGATATTCGCAAAAACTCGACCCCAGGCTGTCTTTTTGCGTGAAGATACAGGGTATCAAAGTGAGAGATCCTTGTTTGGTACCGGTTCAGCGAAAACCTTATCAACTAAAACAAAAGTTTATGAATTTAATTGATAAGAAACAGATTTGCCTCCCGAATGGCAGCATCATGGAGATAAGAGCGATTGCCACTATGCCTGTTCAAATAGATGAGGAGACGCATCTTTTAGAAATTGGGTTCGTTCCAACCCTCCAATATGAATGTATTTTCATATGAAAAATGGTAATTTCGAATGATAACAGAGTTTAATCTTCACAACAGGTATATAAGGCGAGCTGAAATATCATAAAGCAATCAATTTATTGATTCTCTGCATCTTGCATCTTGCACAATTCTCTGTGCAAGTAAGTATGTCTTTTTACTCATATTTTTCTGGGCTTCTCCTTCCCTTGAAGGAGAATCTTTACTGGCAACAGTCAGGCAAGCCCCAGTGGGGAGTTAATTCGGTCGACAACAACGTTGTCTACTATTGTTTAGCCCGTAACTGCTGGCAATAAGGGCAAAGCTCGTTGTTGCACCAGAGAGGGTGACATTGGGACCCGAGACATTTCGCCAGCAACGGCGGGTGTACGGAGGTTCTTTAAATCACTGGAGGTGAGCGTTTGAATACGCTTCAAAAGGCTGCATCTAGTATTTTTGATTCGGTTGACCTGAATGGGACAGTTTGTTCAGGAACTAGCCCGCAACAGCGGTCATCAACAAATCCCGTCCGTAGTCGAATCACTAACATAGCTCGAGGAGAACGAATAATCGAATCTAGAAATGATGAATGAGAATTCATATGATTAATATTGTTTTTATTTAATGGAAAGTTTGGGATTTCTTTAGTACTTACGAGAGCTCGTCAAACGATGACAATAAAAAAAGAGAAAAGAAGAGGTAAAAGAGAGATAAATAGAATAAATCTATGTATAAATAAACCTACAAAACCCATCATGATCCAGACAACTTATCCAGCGTCTCAATAAGTTACGTGATGAGCTTGAAGTTATAACCTAGAAATGTGATGACATTATAACTTAATGTCGAAAATTATTTCGAAAAACTGCCACATATTCTTTAAAACAGGACTATAGGAAATATTTTGATGAATTTCAAAATACGATTGCTATCATTACAGACGCGTTTTATATATTTTGTGGCAATTATATAATTATGTTTAGTATACGAAAAAAGAAAATATGAATTGCTTAAAATATTGTCAATTTGTATAAAGCTTTATATACTATTTTAAATCAATTAAATTACAAAATAATACATAATTGAGTGTTTTAAATACATTGCTTTACGAATGTTTAATTTTTATTAGATTAGCCGTGTGAAAATAGTCTCAGACAGTGCAGTAAGTTTGCTCAATCGTATTAGAAAGTACAAAAAATTTTACTTATACTATTATTATTTTACGATATGCTACGCATCTCGTATATAAATTGCAACGTTTACCATAAAAAATTATGGTATTTAATGCAACATCCTTTCTCGAGATTTAATTTCTTTATTACAATATTCTTAATCCTTTTCCTATATTTGTTGCATGTGTAACGGGCCAATTAGGGCCACGTTACGTAATATTATGAAAACTAAACAAATATTCTAAAAATCTTATTTAATAATTTATAATAATATTCGTTTAGTTATTTACGAGCGTTTTTTAAGTAAATAATTAATCAAACATAATAGTATATTTAATTTTTAATATCTAAACCGTGCATATTTTCATACGTGATTTCATACGTTAGTTTTTTCGCCTGGGTGATATCACTTAATATTTAATCAGATTAATATATCGAAATATTAAGACTATGTAATCAATTTTTAATTTAAATTATAATTATTTAATATATTTGGTTTATTTTACCAGTAATTGCATGATATCCATGTTTTCCTCCGGTAGGTCCTAATTGTGCATAAAATACTCCATCGTCGGGTTCATAGCATTCAATTGGTGGAATCTGCCAAACATTACTTTTAATATTTGTATTACTAGTTTGAGTGGTGTTTATGTCCAAAAATTCTTGTGCTTTCTTTTCCTTTATTATAAAATCCTATAAATAATTCAATTAATTCTTTTACTAACTTATAATCATAAAATTCCATACAATAAAAATCAGTAAGCAAACAGATAGTTGAAGTTTAGTAACAATAATTCAAAATTGTAACATTTGTTATTTATATAAGAAAATATGTTTTAACATTCTTTAATTTTGAGTAAAATATTTAAAATTTATATAAAATATTTTAAAATTTATATAAGTTTTCATAATAGATATTATAATACAATGTTATTCAGCAGATATATTAATAACTACGATATTAAATGCAAAGAAATAATAGGTTAATTTTTGTTATGTTCTTCATAAATATTATGTCTAATAATGTAATTAACATTATAAATGATTAACTAAAAAATAAACGTAATAGCCTTTATAAAAAATTTATTTAAGTAAGTTTTAATTGGGTACAGCCCAGCCCTAGGACACTGATGAACTAAAGCATGTAGGAAGTTGAACTATCCTATTCAACGGATTCTTTTTTAAGTGGCACTTAAGTAGACACTTAGTAAAAGACCGTCCCGCTTGTCGTCAACTTTTCATGCCGGTGTCAAACTCCATCATGCTTTATGGCGCCGAAATATGGGCGGACGTGCTCTTGAGGGAAACAAACAGGGCCTACAGTCACATGCGCCTACAGAACAATTTCAGAATCTGCGGCCCTAGTGGTGCCTGGGGGTTCATACCCATCCATCTACTGGCACGGGAGCAGAAAATGCTATACCACCAGAAATGTAGTGGGCGTACATCAAGTCGCGTGGGCGCGTGAGATTGCGCGCAAACTAAATGGAGACCTGATTATGTAGCTGGTTGCGTGAATCGCGAGGAAGTTGGGCAGCACGACTCATTTCGACTCTGAGTCGATGGGTTAATCGTACTCGTTGATTATTACCTACTCAGTGTCTATTTGCCAGTGTCGAGCCTATTTGCACGAGATGGGGAAGACTCTGGGGGAGAGCCCTCTGTGTCTGTACTGTTTGCAATGCGACAGCGCGCTCCACGTCTTCTTCGAATATGAAAGATGGCAACAACATAAATGACGGGTTGAAAATGAGGTGGACATCGTATCACAAGACACTGTCGAAGGCGTGATGGTGTCCGGTCCCCGACAGTAGAAATGCTTGGCCAACTACATACGTGACGAATTAATAACCAAGATACGGGAAGAAAGACAGCTCTTAGGCCTTTGAAAGGTGGAAGAAGGGGACTATATATATATAACCCCATAGATTATAGACGCCACCCTGAAGTAATGCGGAAGCGGTTTCCGGGGTGGGCTTATGTCGAAAGACAAAGGTCTTTCTGCAATAATGGAATACACATTATTGCATTTTACAATGCTCTGCTAGTTTTAGAATTATCAAAACATTTAAACATCAAAATAATAGTTTATATTTATATTATAATGCTATTTTATATTGAATTATATTTTTAATTTATTATCTTCATATTAACTATTGAATGATATTAAATATCTAAATGATATCATAATAGTTCTAATTTTACTTTTTTTCTAATCTAACTTTTTTTTATTTATGTCACCAAAAATGTCAACTCCTTACAAATATCAGTACGTTAACAGGCCACACTTCCTAACACGCAATCTAGATTTTCGTTGACTTTTTGTAATTGACTGTAATTTATATTACACAATTTATATTACATATTAGTTTGATAGGACTGAGCTTTTGAAAATGTAAAAAAGATAAAAAAATAATTCACATATTCATATTTCATTCCATGACTAACAATGAACTTATCTGTGAGAATTAGAAGTAAATCATTACCTTATATGCAATGATGGAATATCTCGAATGTTATTATATATTGTGTTTCAAGGGGGTTCTTCAAGTTTAATGTAACGCATTTGTGTTTTCTTTTATTGCAGTATTAAATTTTGATTTTTAATAAAATGCAAGAATTTTTGGTGAAGGTAAATTATTTGTCTACAATAAATGTAAAATTTCAATTACGACGTAATTAGTAAATTTGTTTTTTTGTCATCTCAAAAACAAATTTTCTTTTATCCTTTGAAAATTCTCTTAAATTGATTTTCTTAAAATTAAATAAATTCTACAGAAATGAGAAAATGTGTCTATACACGAAAAATTAATAACCTATTGAATAAATTAACTAAAATATAACGAAATCTGCAATATCTGTCAAAATCGACTAAAGAACCACCAAACTAAGTGACATTAGATAGACATTAAAACTGGTCAAACTTAAATATTTAATGTGGATTGATTTGTGAACGGCTCAAACACCTATGGTCGACAGCAGTTTAATAAAAATTAGATTGCAATTTATGATAGTTGATATTATATCTAACCTGATTATATGTTTTTGTTTCATTTTCATTATAATACTTGATCTGGTGATGATCTTGATCTGGTATAGGGCAATTCCATGTTGGTGATCTACCAAATTCAAATAATCGATCGGTCTGTAGATAATTAGTGTGATAACTAACTTCATTTCTATCATTGAGTGGTCCAATTGCCCAGAGTACAGATTGTGAACTATTAGTCAGAATTGATCGATCCGATGCATCACTTGCTTTTAGAGGTCGTTGGTAAGTAACTATACTATATCCATTGATCATAGCAGCGTTTAGCAGTCGAACTGAATCTGTATTCTCCTTGACACAAATTATATATATGAATATCATATTAAAATTATATTTACAAATATTTGACAAGCACAGCGGTAAATTTTAACTTTATGATTTTATTGTTTTATTTTAACATGCATTAAAAGACGATTAATGGTAGTACAATACCACTATAATGCTAACAATTATATCTAGCAAAATGTTCACATAACCGCGACAGATGTGTCAGAGTATTGGTCACAAATAATTTGCATTAATTATGCATGAATGTAAACATTTTGTTAGCATTATGCTTTCATTAGTAAACTTTGACTGCTAATGCTAACATAATCTAGCATTATGCGTGCATTATTATCCCAACATTAAATGGCACTATATAATGCTCAAGCATTAAATGTTATCTAGGTTGCCATCATAGTGTAAGCATATAGGTAACACGCTCGGATGGTTGCGCAGTAACAACCAATGAATTGATTACCCTAATTAGAAAATCACATGACTTGGGTATAGTAAACGTTGTAAATTGAAATTATAACCATGTTTATAGGTTGTATTTTCTGTCAGGTTAATATAATATTTTAGTAATATAAAAAAACGACCAAAATGTCTGCATGTGTTGTAACTCATTATCAGAACCACACAAATTTGTAATAAATAATTACGTGTTTGTTGGTTTGGAAATCTTATTAGAATTTGTTGTTTAATTTGCTTAGGATTTAGAAAAAATAATAATTTTTGTAATTTCTAAATGAATTAAGAATGTATTTAAATTTAATTTATAATACGATAACATGACATTACTAAAAAAAATATTTTAATTAATTTTTAAATTTATTTAATTCATTTTTTGTATCATTATTAATATGTAATATTATTAAATAATTCTACATTTATTAATATTTAATATATTCTTATGAATATTTCTTTAGTAAATGTTGTCAAATATCTTGTAATTTCATATTAACTATACTATTCGTTTTAAAGTAACCGCGGACATATTCCAATTAGGGTAAGCAGTTTATTGGTTATACCCCTCCGTCAATATATTGTGATGTGCAAAGCGTCACCTATATACTTACATTATGGTAGTAACGGTAATAGAGAGATAACTTGTATAAACCTATGACAGAATAAAGTTTTTTAAGATGTATATGAAACAACGAACTTGGAGCTTTATATCTGGACAACTACCGCGTCCACCGGAGCATTGTGATTTTGCTTCTAAGAAATAGTCAACTGCGTAACCTTGAAGCGTTTGCTTGTTGACCCACGCAACAACAACATCTCCTCCAACCATAACATTCTTTTTAGGATCGGCTGATAGACCAAATGACATATATTCTCCATCATCTGTATTAAATAAAAATACACTATAAGTATATTATTACAAGTATAAGTAACAAAATTACTAAGCATCAACTGTGACATGTCAAATTCCATGACTTTCGCCCTCTTTGCCGTGATCTTCAAGAAATAATTTAAACATAAATAAAAACATACGAAGTTAATGTTCAGTATCCTCTTTTCAATACAATAATATAGTAATTACTTTCCCATTAAACGTAAGATAAATAAATTATTTATTGTTCCGTGTAACGGAATCTAGTTTTATACACCTTATAAAACGGAATTGACATACGGAATATGCAAGTCAGGATTCTGTTTCTATGATTATAATAAAAACTACAAACTAAATTATTATAAAAAAGTTATTATTTATAAACTTAAAATTACACAATAAACTATATAAATATAACGGCATTTCGCAAGGTCATATGACAATATAATTTAGACATAATATTTCACACACATATAAAAGCTATTTTCAAAAATACTTTAATTTAAATAAAGTAAAGGATATAATATATAATATAAATTCTCTTTAAAATCTTTGTTTAAATACAATATTCAGTTATGTTAATGGTAATGTCGTTATTTATTTATTTAGTTCTAAAGAATTAACGGGAATTTCCCTTTATACAATATTTACAAAAATATATATACAAAATTGTGAAATTTTAATGACCCCCAAATACCATCATGAATCTCCCTGGAGAATTCACTCACACTCAAATCAAAAACCTTTTCATGACGCCACGAACCATTAGCCATGCGAAGTATTCTCTCAATCGAATCACTGTACAACAAATTTGACTTATAAAATTTAGTGTTTTACGCGAGAATTCAACCGTAGGCGATAGGAGGGGAAATTTAAATTTCAAACAATTGTAAAGATACATAAGGTCTGAAAATAAACGTCTGTTCTAAAGATAAAATTTTACAACTCTCAATCATTGGCGTGAGATCAAGGTCTTGAATATCATTAAATATACCCTTTTTTCTCGCAAAATTTCTCAAAAACCGTCGTTGAACCCGTTCGATACGGTGAATCCTAACTTTATAATGAGGAGACCAAACTACCGAGGAATATTCTAGTATAGGTCGAATCAAGGAGGTATAAAGAATTTTGTATGTTGAAGGATTTATAAAGTGAACACTATTACGAGTAATGAACCCTAGTGTCTTAAAGGCTTTGGTAGAAATAAAGTCAATATGTTGATCAAAAGACCCATTAGATTCATATAAAATGCCCAAGTCACGAATAATGTTCACTTTAATACCTCCAATGGTGTAGTCAAAGGTCACAATTTCTTTCTTTGATCGATCGATTTCATTGTACCTGAAAACATAGATCCCATTTTTACTCTCACTAATACAATATCGAAGTCAGCATAGTCTAATGTAATCTGCTGAACAGGGAATGGTGAACAGCAATCATTACTCCACCACCTCTTCTGCCAATGCAATCACAAGATGTCATAATCAAAGAGCCCCAGTTCAGTGTCAGAAATACCATCATGTAGCCACGTTTCCACAAAAATGATAACATCGAAGTTAGATTGAATTTCAAAGCCCCTCAATTTAATTCAGTTGTAATCAGTTCTGAGCCCTCGAACATTTTGGTAAAACACAAACAGGTGGTCTCTTGTTAATGTTCTTAATGTATTTAATAGTTAAATTAAATTCACCCTTCGAAATTCTATCATTTAATTCACTACGCAATGAACTGATATATTGTCTCTGATTAAGAGTAAGATCATTGTTGATTTTCAAATTCTCTTTCGATAGCAAAAGTTTATGTCTAACCATACTTTTAGCATTAGAGATCGACTCATAATGCAATTTCAAAGGTCGAGATTTTCCATCAATGACTTTACCCAGTCGCGTAGCTGAAATAGTAGACAGAGTATTTAAGGGTCTCATCAAATCGTTAAAAGCAGTTAGATCGTCCACATTCCGCGCGTGAGATTCAGGGAAGTTGAAAATTAGCACGTTGGTAGCACGATACAGTCTCCTCATGTTCTCTCAACATCTCCTACATCATAACTGTTTTCTCCAATTCAGTTGTAGCCTGACCGGTTTGATTCCTAGATTTAAGGATATCCATTCGGTTTTTCAAGTCCAGCATATCTGCATAGAACTTCAATATATCGTTCCTCATCTCTGTGACATCTTCTTTCAGTTCATTTTTACATTACTGAATTTCGGTTGATAATTTGGAAAAGTATTTTTCCAAATCAGCGATGGTTATTTGACCAGAGGTCGAAGTTGAAGGCTGAGATGAATTAGAAATATTCGTAAGTTATGATGAACGTCTTATCCGGCAACAAAGGTCGTAAGCTCCGTTCTGCATCAGTAACAAATTCTTTGCACAGATAGAATGATACACTGTACCACATTTAACACAGGAAGTCTTCTTCTAACCGGGTTTAAACGGTGCATGGCAAACAAAGCACTCATTCAAAGTGGACGCCATCATATCAAATTTTATTAACTTATATAACTATTTAACTAAACAAAGTCAAATAAATAAGTTATTACAAATATAACAGTCTATTATTCACAAAAGAAAGGCTTCAGAAGTTCCACGAGATCGGGCGGTGTAAACAGCTCGTAGTACAGCGAAATTAAAAGTGTGGATCCAGCTCAAGATTGTCACAGTTTAAAAATATCAGATAGATATGTAAAAAAATAAATATTGTCAATAAATATTGGCGAAGATTCTTCTAATGATGGCTACTCACAAAATTATGGCCTGCTCGCCATTTTTCATTTTGGCTCGTCCTGTCGCTTCTCTCTCTCTGTCTCTCGCTCTGTCTCGATGACACAATGTCATCAAGAAGAATATGTACAGGATGGAGCAAAAATTAAACACAGTAATGGATCAATTAAAAAATTGGATGAGCAAAAACAGCTTGTTTTTAACGTTAAAAAGACGTTATATGATATTTAAAAGTGACCAAATGAAAATGGATAGGGATTTGTCTATTAAATATAACAACATGACAGTCGAAAGAACAAGGGAAATTAAATATTTAGGAGTATTTTTGGACGTACGTTTAAAGTTCAAAAAACATGTGGCATATGTGGTGGGAAAAGTGGGATGTAAATTGGGTCTTTTAAACAGGATTGGCAGGTATGTCGGTCCATGTACTATAGACATAATTTAAAAGACTACGATAGTGCCACATAAGGAATACTGCTCAACAATATTTCTGTATGCCAACCAGGAAGAAATTGAGAAATTCACAATTGTTACAGAATAGAGCAATGAGGAGAACATTGCACTGTGATATATATACACCACGAAATATGAGACGTGTTTTAAATTATTTAACTATTGACGAGCGAATAAAGCGAAATGTAATGATTTTAATTTATAACATGAAAACAAATGACATAGCCCCAGAAATGTGCGATCGAGTTCAACATGTAGGTGAGCGGACAGGTAGAGTTACTCGACAGAGCAATTATATTGCTCTACCATTTAAACGAACCCTGTCAGCTCAAA
>JABFQC010003464.1:0-14066 GCA_022817085.1 Psilanteris sp. ZL-2020 | reverse complement strand
GTATATATGAAAGGGTATCAACTTCAATTATACAAATATATAGCTTATACTTATTTTCGATAAATTACTTAAATTAAATTATTTAATTAAACATAATATATTACATACGATTATCATCTCATCATCATTGAATATATCACAATCCGTACAGAGTTACGATCCTACACTTTCCAGTTCATTATTCAGGTTACTTACACAAATATCACGTCATTAACATTTTATTAGGTATTCAATCTTTTTCAATTCTATTTTGTGCACTTTTATAACGCCGTAACTCGAATTACAATCGTACACTTAAGTCTGAAAATGAAATTCGCTAGAATGTATCGTAAAACAATAATTGTACATTGGGACGAAAGATAAAGGAAGAGGAGTTTAAATGTCGACTGAAAGAGTGGATGGAAATAAAAGGGCGAGAGATAAGAGGGGGCAGGAGAGATTTACGAAGAAATAGAGACAAGGAACCAAAAAGGGATTGTAAAAAACCTTTAGAAGGGAAAATCTCAGGGCATCTGGAAGCCGGCGTAATGCTGAATTTCTCGGGGAATGCCGAAAATCTCGGAATTTCTTCTCGCGCTGTCTTGACTTTCCGTGCGGAATCTCGAGATTTTCAGGGCCGAGGCTTCGGGTCAGCATCCGGAAGGACGAGTCGGGAGTCAGAAGGCGGGAAGGGAACGATACCCTCTAATATCCAAGGCTTTATATTAGTAGGTGGCCGTCGACGAGCGGAAGACGGAATTAAGATTATCCAGCGGCTATTGCGTCGCAGCATGGAACGAAGGGGAGAAAAGCCGATATAGTCGCGCAAAACTTATTAAAAAATTATGTCAATTTTCCAATAAAAGTGTCGAGGCATCAATCTTATTCCCCCTCCCCGCCTTTCGTACACCATAAACGGTGCCGGCAAAATGTGACACGCTAACTTTTATTGAAGAGACGGACGATAAATATGGAGAGGAAAGGATTTTGCGTGATTTCCAACAGTTTTGCTAGCTTCGCATTTTTGTCGGCTTTCCGTGGTATGCGGAAAAACATCGTCAAAATTTATGGAATGAAAAATGGAGATTTTAGACGAAGAAAAATTGCGTAATAATATTATTATGTTTATTCACATCTCCTGACATGCACTCATTTGAACTTTTCTTTTTTTCTTTATTTTTTTGTAACATAATAATAGAGGTTAAATGAATCGTATATATTAGTGATATAAACGTAGAATATATCTGTAATCATAATTTTAATTCGTGTAAATTCTTTATTAAATAACCATGAACATTAATTTGACTGTTGTGAATTGTAATCATATATGATAATCAAAGTATGTAGTATTATTTGTAACGTGCGTATAACCATTAGGTTTTTCAAATTATCTTTTGAAAAACATCAATTAAGTATGTTTTGTTAATTAAATAACTGATGCAATCCAAAAAATTTATAATTACATTACAGTAATTTTATTCATACACGTAATTGAATGTAATTGAATCTTGCGTGCAGGAATGACTAAAGAATGCGTTTGTTGAATTTAAGTTTTTGAATTTGCTTCCTACGTATTATTACTTGATTATATAATGCATACAAATATTTAAAGCGTTCTTCTGGGTTATGTTAACAAATTGCGAAATGTTATATTATAATGAAGGAAAGTGACATAAATGGTAGCAATGTTGTTAATTAATTTAAACATATAATGACCAGTTAAAGAAGCGACGGTCTAACGTATGATTTATTATTATATGTATTACAAAATTAAATAAATTATTTCGATTCAGTATTCGGGTTTTATTGTACAAAATCAAACGGAAATAAAATTATTGAACTACGAGAAGTCAATTTGTTTATAATTATTGCTGTATAGAAAATTCATGTTGCGTATGTAAATGAATAGTAATTTAATATTCTTTTGTTCAAAGTCATTTTGAATGCAATGTATTAATGGTTAACTGCACAAATGCCTGGCAACCCTTTGACTTCGTGTTAAATAGACGAAACCGTGTTAAATAGCCGATTTCTCCGTCGCTTCTCGGTGTTCTTGGACCCCTTTATTAACTCAATTTAACACTCTCTTTCTTGCGTTCCACTCGACTACTCAGCCTCATAATTCCGCCCTGAAAACTCGCTCGAACGAATGCGTCTAATAATTTTCTGCGTCAATCCTGCGGATAGAAACTCCGAAAGATGTCTCCATTTTATCATCTCATTTAACTCATCACGAATATGCATTTTAACAAATCTTATCTTTGACGACTTGCGTGAAGCACGTGCAATTTTCGGTCGAAATTTATTAATCAAGTGGAAAAACGGTTGTTGTGGTTTGTGAAATAAACAATCATTTACAATATTAAATACAACAATCAATAGTTTTAACTATAATATGGTTCCGGGAACATTTTTTGTCATATAATTTATTTTATGTTTCAAAATTATTTTAGTAAGTAATAGTTAAAATTCTTTAGGACAATTTTTTAATATAATTCTCGGTGTCACAGATAGGCAATTTATGGTAATTATTAACATTATAAATATATATAATTTTATTTGTTTGTATAAATATATATTTTTCATGTATTTTCTTTACATGTATATATGTATAATTAATACTGCACATTAATAATATTTTTAAATTCTAAAAATTTATAAATCGATATATACGTTTTTATTTTGGGATATCGCATGTATTTAATGTCATTTCGTTTTTATGTCGTATCAATAATGTTCTTTCTTATTACAAGAAAGTTAATAGTAAGATAGTTGTACCTGATTTTATCAAAATTAAATCTTGATTAATAGAAATAAAATTTGATAAACATTTTTTAATACTTGTAAAAAGAAATTTTTTGTGGCCAAATATGAAGACATTTTCTTTCTTCTATGATGTAAGTTTTTCTTTACAAAAGCAAGTTATATTAAGGGTGAGTTAATACAATAATACATACACCAATATAATAATAGAAACACGATTATGTTCTTAAATTAAATTGTTTTTTAAGAATGGTTTTTAACTAACAAAATTTATGTAAATTATTTTAATCGTATAAACAATAAAATGCAAACAAAATTTTTCTGTTTATGTAATTCCGTAATAAACTTCCTGTGATATTACTGTGTTACACCGGGCTTTGGATTAAAGGGGTTGTGGAATATTACTATTTTACTCTTTTAGGCTAATTAAGTCAAATGTAATACAGTAAAATTGAATTCACTATCTGCTCTTAGCTCATTATTCCCATTGCCGCACACAAAACACTGGCTTATTTTCCAACTTAATGAAAGAGTTTCCACTTAAGTCAAATGGATTCCTGCGAAATCCTCAGAGTCTCATAATTCAGACCATGCATAAAACATGTCCTTGGCGTGGCAGCGCAACTAGAAGTCGGCTCAATCAGCATACATTATGTCACAACATTATCATAGACTCTCAAAAACACAATCACATTATCCGCGTGATATGTAAAATCTTACCGAACGAGGAACGCAAAAGAAAAGCTACCATTTTGCCGACGCGTGGTTATTGTCTTACGCTTCATTGTCCGCCAGCCTATTTAACTCCATTCACATTTTTCAATACGTACGCCTTTTTGTTCGCAATGATGCCATCTACATTCTGATTCATTGTAAATTGTGCTTCAATCCCTTGAAAGGGTGCCAAATTCAAAATCTGCGAAGGCAACTTTTTGCTAATTCGTGAAATACTTCACAAATAAGAGTGCTAAGTTTTTCAATATCCATTTTCCTGTTCTCGTCTGGGAGAGAGAGAGTATTATCTGGGTCAAGTTAAGATTATTCAGATTTAAACCTGTCTGACAAATATTACTTATATTTGAATGCACTATGTGTAATTAATGTCGAGATTTAATTAAATGCGAATTGAAATATGGTATATATATATATAAATAAACGCAAACAAGTCGAAATAAGCCACGTAGCGCTTTGTGATTTTGTTCATGTAACATTTATAATAGTTATTTCCATTAGTTTCTTTTAGAGTGTTATACGAGATAATAAGTTTAAGAAGAAGCGTTCTAAAAAACGAAATAATATATTAATTAACTTCGTTAATTATTAAGAAAAATTAACAGTGTATTCAACAAACATTAATTAAATGCTATTTAAATCATATGTATTTATATATATTTTTACGATTTGACTTTAAAAATCAGTTTAACGATGTGTGTCAGATCATAAGAAATAATTGTTGTAATCAAAGTTAATTAATAGCTTTTAATTGATTGCACGTACAGTTAAAAAGTGCGTTTCAGAACGTATATAATAATAAAGATATATATAATATACAAAGAATGAATAGTAGTTTATTATCATGAAAATACTCTATGCATAACTACAAGTAGCTAACGATGGCATTAATGATATTAAACCGTCAATTAAATAATTGATAATCCCGATTCTCAGTATCAATAGTTGAAGCTCGATTGTGGCGCTAAAGAGCTTTGGCTTTTGCTATACCCAATCATCTAGCATCGATAGGATAACGATGTGCTTGACAGCGCATTCATTACCAGCTGTCTTATCATAAAGTCACGCTTACGCGTATATGCGAACGTGTTGCTGCGACTAATTATCCAGAAGCTGAATTGCCGCGCGTAGTATAAAATATTCCGAATTATCTTACGCGGACGTCAGAATCTGGGCGAGGGCTCAGGTATTAGCATACTCGGTCAAAATCCGGCGACGAAGATTTGGCGGTTTTCGCGAAATCCAATGACTGCGAGTTGTTTGACAGTCGGAACACGCGGCGCTAACAGATATTTGAAACGTGTTACTGAAAGATTAATAACCCTTTCAAGCGAACGTAGCGGTGTGAAATGACGAAGGACTCGGGATTACGAGAATTGTGCCTTACAGGTAGCGCGCCTATGTAAGTCAAACTCATTAATATGACAGAAACTGCTTTGCCGCGCATAAGCTTCTTAGTCTGGCTATAATGTTGAAATGCTCGTGTAATTAATTACAATCTATTGACCTTTTTGATTGGTTTTGCTGGTATTTGAGGGACGGCTTATTAAGTCACGGTTACTTATACACGAAGCATTCGATTTGATTTTATTACCGCGCGTGTCTATCGTTTCGAATGGATTTTGTTAAATAATGGGAATTGGTTTGGAAAATGTCGCTTACTTTTTGGCAGTTTGTATTATCGCGGAGGAGTAGACACGATTGGTCGGATGTTGTGCGAGCGAGACTTTTCGCGCATTAAATTGCAGCCGAGTGAAATTGGATACGATTCCGTGCGATGCGTGCGTAAATAAGTTATGTATCAAAATACGCGCTTGCTTAAGGAAAATATTTCATTTAAGTTGCTAAAATTTGTCCAAATTCGGTGTCGTTGAAATTCTACATTCGGAACTTTACGCATCAGTCATTCAAATTAAACTTATAAGTAAATCTAGTCTAGTTGAAATGTAATTGGGTTTAATCCAATTTTCTTTGAGTCAAACTACACGAGTGTTATACTAAATACATTTCAGAGAAATCTTATCTGGTAATTACATAATTCATTAACAGTTTTTTAGTTTTTGATATTAAAATGATTGAAAGCAGTTTGTAAAATTGTTCAGATACTTGATAATAATTATTATGTATCAGTTTTATGAATGGACGAATTGGAATAGGATAATTGAAAATGAGGAAACAAAATTTTTGCGTTAAATTTTCGGTCTTTCAATATAATTATAGATCGTGTTTTTAATTCTATTAGTGATGATATAATTTAATTAAGAGAAGCAAAGTGTAAGTAAAATTGAAAAGTTGTAATATAAACTATGAAAAATATACCTTAAAAGAAAAACGTATATGATAGTATATGATTAGAATACATTCATCTTCGAAGTATTGTATTGCTCTATTGAAATAGAAAACTGAATGGTCATTTTACGGAGGAAAAAGTGCACGCAATAAATGAAATGAATATTAGAGAACATATTTGATTTGTGATAATGTGTAACTGAATTTATATGAACGGCAGAAATTTTAATTTAACAATTTTATTAGGTTTTTTTTCCTTTTTGCACGGCCACGTCGTTATTTAATTCTCTACGCTGCAAAAAAGAGGTGTTTCATTTCGAATATATTTAAGATTCTAAAAAGTATTTCACGTGTCAAAAAATGGGTGAAATGTACAAAAATGTAAATTTTATAACGAGACTTTTATTAAACATGTTTGGAAAGAAAGAAAAAAAAGGAACATTTAAATCAAAAAAAGGAAAAAAAATGCATGAAAAGGTATTAACGAATAAATGTTTTTACAGTAGTGCAGCTACATAAAAAGAATAGAAACTGTATAACGCTTTTGACTGCGTTTGGCTTATAAAAATCCCCACGAGTGTGTTCCTTTGATCGCATTTATCTGAAAATAAAACTCCATGCGAACCACAGCTACTTAAAAAAATTAATAACGAAAATGCCATTATTGCTTCGCAGAACGAGACCCATGCGCGATCCGAGAATCGTCCTGTTCCTCTACTTATAAACCCGCGCGTAATAAGTGACAGTTATTTATTATAAAATGATTGTCCGCTTGATAGAACAAGAAACTTACATTCAAGTTGGCAGTTCGGTTTAAAAAAGCGCGCGCTTATATCGGTGATAAATTCGCGGAGCCTCGCACCGCACATTGTACATATAATTTCTTCGGCATCTGCAATGCAGATTTGCCGCTTCGGAACTCGCGAATGCGAAAAATGATGGATGATTTTTCATTGAGTCGCGGAGCTACTAGAATTTTTGAATTCAAGAACAAGCTCCGGGTACATGAATACCAAATGCACGGCTGATTTAACCCTTGTCGTATAGGCGTGTCAGCCTGGTCCCGCAACGGGGAATACACGGCTCCTCGTTATTCAGAGCGAGTATGCGCCAACTGAATAGGAAGGCACGACTGTCAGGACCTCCCTGTCCGAGAATCATGTTTAGGATCAAAAGACGTTTCGTCAGGCTCAAATGATGTCGCCTTTCAAAATGCCTCGACTTCCTCGCCCTTCGCGTTATAATTACCCGCGAGATAAATCGCGATCGGTGAGTGCGCGAATTTTGCCGTGAATGATCAATGACTGATCGTTAAATGGGTGTAATGATAATGAAACCACAACCCACCCGATCCCGCGGCTTTTTGATTGATCGAATTTTAATGACGACGACTTGCTGTTCCGCAAAATCGCGCGCGACAAAATTGACGGAAAAAACAATAGAAATGAACAAAAAATCGGGGAATAAGTTTGTCTCGTGCAAGAACAACGCTGCGTTACACCGGCAACTGGTTTTCGATGTTTGTCCGGCCATTGTTGCCAGATTTTTCTCCGTCGGTATGTGTAGCACGTATATGCCGAGGATACACGTATTCTAACTGCATCTGCAATGCAAATGAATATTTAATGCGTCTCGCTGAAAACACAATTCGCTATCGCGTTCCTTGGAATTGACGTAGTGTCAAGCTCTGTAACTTAACAGCTCGTAAATTGTTTCTTTGGCCATATTCCCGGAGGGTTGCAGCTCGACGCCAACTACCCAATGAAGACTTAAAAGAAGTAGAAGCGACATGGCGTGAAATCAAACGGCGTTTGATTTCGCAGTGCCACAATCTTCTAATCACCCTGTCCCTGTGAACGACGTTGCACGTGCTGTTTATTGCTGATGTCGATTATTGCTTTGGTGTAATTTATTATTATTAGAACACAAAAGAGGATGCGTTTGTTTTTTAAAGAATTTTTTAAATTCGTTTTTTTATTGTCGTTTGTTTTGGTTTAAAACAATTATATATATATATATTTGAAGTGGATTATCAGCTATATTTGACACGCTTGCAGAACGCGACATTAAAATGAAATTATATTTTATTACGGAATACTTGGGAATGATTGAAATGAACCGTCTATTTAGTAAAACGTCAAATTTTGTGAATACTTTATAATGTAGAACAAGCAATTTTTAGAATTATTAATGTTACAAATGATGGTATACGTTCTGGAATGATTCCATTTTTTACGCCGCGATATTTTATGATTATACTTTTATTTGTATTGTAATAAGGTATACAAAGATAAAGCACGGGTGTAACATTATGAAATAACAGCGAATAAGTAATTTGGCAAATATAAGAATTTATATAGATTAACACATTTTGTTTTTGTGCAGTGTAATATGGAATAAATGATACCGGAAACATTATTAAAATTGTTACATTTCAAATGAAATGTTTATGTTGCTCGAATTGGGTTGATCAAAATTTGCAATTGAAGAATTGAGTTAATTTGTTTTTATACTCAACAGAGATAACAAGTGATGCATTTTTGAAAAGATTCATTGCAATGAATAAAACTACATTTAGAAATTGGTTGGTAATTCAATTACCATAATTTTTGTAAAATCATTACAATCGATTTTTTGAATTACGCTAATGAATTATAAATTAGAATGATTCTTGATTCTAAAGTGTAGTTAATATTAAAACGTATTTGCGGTCATTTTAGCCAGTTACAGGATTTATTTAATAAACGCACAGTACGCAATTTAAAACTGCTTTAAATACATAAGTTTGCCGGCATAATGCGAACGTTTATGTATATGATACATATTTAAATTAACTGCATTAATGATAGTATAACTTTGTCGTTTGAATTTTTAACTCAATTATTGTCACCGAAATTGCTTTATAGTGATTCTTTTCTAATAACCATTTTCAAGTTAAAAGCATCTTTTGTTGCGTCCGTAAAACTTAATTTAATTAAATGGAAAAATAATATGCCATTAACTTTTACTTGCAAATTAAATAAAAACGTGCATTCAAGTCCAACATTAAAGACTGCATTACTCTCGTTGGACCGTATATATTAAGCAACCGTCTTCTCTATTTTGTTTGTTTATAATAATCGGCGAACAATCTTTAACCGGTTTACATAAAATGGCGTTATTGCAATTTCCAAAACGTAAACTTATTTCGCTAAATTCCCGTTGATTCTCAAAAATGGACTCGGGTGTAAATCAATGAGCGTATTTCGTATCGGCAAAAACGATTTTTCGTTATTATCGGAGGGGTTTTTCGTGCAGGATTCCGTAAACTTAAGTACGGCATCGAGCGGTAATTCTTTCAAAGGACAGCGGCAACTGTTTACTTACGGGAGCGCGGAAACAGAAGGCGAGTCGGTTAATTGAATCCATACAGGGCAGAAGAATTCAGTACAAATTGGCGGCCGATCGATCGGCGCAGTTTTGAAAAAGCACGACGCAACAAAGGGATGTTTCTTGTTGACTGGAGAGGCATAATACAAGCATGATCGCACCTTCGGTGGCTTCTCGAGCAGAATTTATATGGCATGCAAGGAGGCGAGTGAATGAAATGCGATGCGTTCGCGGTGTACCGGTGTGGGATTGAAAGAATGTTTTGAAAGCGGAGGTCGATCGCATCCGGGTCTGCAAGAATCAGAGGAAGAGCATGAGGTTGGACTCAGCTTCACACCCACTATTGTCGCGTTAAGTGGACGAACTCTGGTCCAGAACAATTGGGCCGAAAAGACACCGCGGTCTTTGTTCGGCGTCTAGTTCGATTCGAGTGTATATGGAAACGAGTTGACAGAAATATTGGTATTGTAACGAATAGTGGGTGGTCAAGATCCTGAATTTAGAATGAAAGAATTTGTGGATTACCTTAGGCAAGATGTGTAATATTTACTCGTAATGTGTGATAGGCACGTTTACACATTACAAAGCTAGACGATTACGTTTTTTACAAAATTTTTTTATAAAAAAAGGGATCGCTGGTACATTATGATTAGATAATTAAAAATATAACGTAATATAAAATTTATAATTATCCCAAAAAACTTAATAATCCTTAGACTGGTTTAAAGATCAGATTATAATGAAAAAGTAATATGTTTCATGTTTTAAGATTACTTTATTTTTATATTTTACAAAATTACGTTGCTCTTACAAAAGAATATGAAGAATTCATATAAACATGAAGAATATTAGATTTGATTATATTTTGTTTAACGTGGTTGTTTTAAACCAATCTAAGGATTATTAAAATTTTTCTCTAGGTAAGTATAAAATAGTAACTAGTTTCAAAGCAAAAATTACGTTGCCTATACTGTATATATATAGATATAGTGACATTTTATGGATGGTGAAAGTTTACAATCTATTTTAAAAAGAATAGGAATTATAGAACTGTGTAAATGAAATTTGAATCATAAATTCAAAATTTTTAGATTACAATTTTGATTTGTCGTTTATTGAAAGACAAATTTGTTAAGCTTTATGGTCAAATAATAATATTAATTTTATTTGATATAATTCAACTTAAAGTCCACGTCTGGAAATATGTAATGAAACTGAATACATCTGATAAAGTATCTGAAGGAATTGGGTAGAGACGAGATTAAGCACTACCTAAAAGTCGTTAACGCCTTTCGCCAGGTAATTCAACATCTGGTCCAATATCTAGTCCAACATGATTGTCTTTAGCTGAGCTGATAGCATTATCTAAAATCGAATTCCAATAGAGAATAAATTAGGCGTGACTTTCAATTTGGGGAGTATACCTATACGAAGTTCAAAATTGATTCCAAAGTTGCGTCGCATAGTAATGTTTTCATAATATTGTATGATAGAGACTTTTAATTAACTCAAGTGTTTTTGTTTGCATATCTCATGCAATATATGAAAATTTGTTTATCGTACACATATTATTATATTTAATATAATTTTAAACTTTAATATTACAACTTTAACTTTAAATGTTAAGTAAATACGTATGCGCCGTACCATTTTTATGTTATCTATATTCAAATTAGTTCTTCCAGATTTATTTCAAGAAATATGTAACCTAATACTTGGTCACGTATAATTTTATAAAGAATAATATATAACTCTGAATTCGACAAGCGCCGAATAAGTTAAAGTAATCCTACATATAATATACTCTCTTGATCGTTCTTTGCCCTTTTGTTTTAAACTTTTACTTCAATATGGTTTGAAATATTTTTGAATATAAAAATATACATTCTATTGCAATTGTTAAAAATATTAATAATTCAATTGAATTGGAATTCTTAATTAAATTTATTTAATTAATTTCGATTTACTTAATTAATTAATTTATTTGAACCAATTATAATATAACAACCAATCAATATTCATTTGTCGTATTTATATACATGTGAAATTCTCAATTATCCACACTTCCATTAAATACTAATGCAATTTTGAGAAACATTTTGTCAGTGTTTCACTTTAAAATATAGCGCACGTAGTTTTCGAAAAGAACTATTAACTTGACAATTATCGTAATAATGCGAAAAGGTTTTGCAATTTATCTGAAAAACAATTTGTACGTAAATTTTAGCCGCAGGAATATATTAGCCGCGGGAAAATGCCAATTTAGTTATTGAATACTTAAATTTTATCTTATGTAATCATGTTAAAATTATTAAAGTATAATGCAATATAAATTTAAAACGAAGCATTGAAAGAGATTGTAGTTTTTCCCAATTTAGTCAAACTTGTTTTTGAATATTACATTTACAAAAACGATAATTTCAGCTATATACAATGTACGTTATGTTTGATAATTATGAAAATGCAAATTAGCAACTAATTTTAAAGAGCAACATTTTTTATTTACCAACATTAACAATTATTCATAATCTAGAACAAAAAGATAATTAACAAAAGATACATATTCCCTCATTTTAATTTCAAACGTAAATCTTTATTTCTCGATCCATCTGTCCCTTTCTTTGTATATTAAACGAATAAAATATTCTTTCCGCGCTTCTGATTAATACAACTCACAACAAACAGCAGTTTTGCCATACGTACTCGCAAAATTGCAATTGTTAAACATTTATTTGACTCAAATCTCGAATCCCGTAGTGCGACTACTCGAACACTGCAATGCTTGCCAAAAGTGTCGAGATGCAATATCTTCGAATCCAACATCTGGTATAACATATGGCTACGGTTTCGACAAAAAGAACTGATAAGTCGAATGATCACTTTACATTCACCTATCATCCAAAACCATTTTATCATTCCAAACCACCGAGAGTTTTCCACCCACCGCTCCAGCATAAGAACATTGATCCTAACACAATAACCTTAATTTCTAGCGCAATCCTTATCTTCAAACGAATTCCAATTACTTGGTAGGTGTCGGGACGGAATGTTTTATCTGGAAATATAGTTCGTCCGATGGAGTTCTTTCTCCGTTGCTCTCCCAGGGCAAATGTGACACTCGGTCCGTAAATCACTCGGCTTGTTTACGGTGGTCCACGGGCCCTCGACAATCCAGTTTCTGGATGGCTCAATGGGTGGCCGGGTTCACTCGACGCTGGTCGCCGCCTCCTTCCAACTGATTCCAACCGCAGGTTAATCGCATCGACTAGAATGTTTTACCTACAAGATCAGATGGCCATTCTCGACGCTTTGTACACTACGCCGGGCTCAAAATTCCGCGGTTCAGTCCAATTTCAACGCGAATGTCGAATTTCATTCGAATGTTCATGTTTGGGAAATTCTTTCCTTCGCGGTCAAACATTTCGCGAATAGTATCGTCTTTCGTTTAATACACATTCGCAATTTAGACTTTGGTTTTGACTTTGCCGACGACGGCGATTGTTTCAGTTTTAATTGAATCCTTAATTGGCTTTGAAACCGATTTGGAACGCATCTTATACTAACGACGGAGATGATAGTCCAAGATTAAGTAGACAACTTCTCTCAACAAATCCGACCCAATGCTGAGTGATGAATGAGCGATACGACACGATTTTGAAAATGTTGTTTTTTAATTACTGGCGTCGTGGTGAGACATCGCTGCAAACAATTTATTAAGTTAATTACTCGCTGACGTGGATCCGTTCGCTTCTGGGTAATTAATTAATCAAATTTGACAGACCTAATTTTATAAATTGTCATCAATTTTGTAGTATAATAATGATCATCATCGAATTGTTTTATGGTAAGATGTCTAACAGATTTTGAATTAGATCGAAGTGAAGGATATTACTTGGTTAAGGTTAGGTCGATTCAGAACATGAACGGAGGACGTATTCATCTGATCATGAATGAAGAAACACAAATATGTTTAATATCTAGAAACTGATCTATTACTTAATATATTTACTTACGGCTGCAGAATATGTAATATGGCTATATCAAAGATGGAATATTGAAAATGAGATTTCATAAAATATGAAATAAAAGATTACGAGATGAGTGAAAAAAGATCGGAATGATTCAAAGTTTTGAAAAAAGTAGTATAAAGTTGATGTAATGGTGATATAATGTTTCACGTGATATCATTCATCAGATTTATATATCAAATTTCTTATTTGTATTTTCTCTGTATATACTTCTTCAGCATAAATTAACCAAGTCCAACAATCACCATAAAAAAATGTAATCATAATTAATGATTGTATTCGGGATTAGTAGTCTAATAATGTTTTTGAATCGTAGGCTGAATAAAATTATTTGTCTGCGATTAAATTCGGAAACATAATTCATATGAGACGGTGATTTCATGGTTCGGATCAGCGAAAACGAGAATGGTGTGGAAATTGTGGTTCCTATTTTTCGAACGCGTTTGCAGTTGATGACCTCGTAAACGTGACCCTACCAAAAGGAGTAATTCCAAGTTTAGGCTAGGTAAGCAGCATACAACGCGAATTTCGTCCTCCGGTTCGTGCTTGAAATAAAGTACGATCGATAGGGCGTACGATCGTCAGGAGACGAGATTCGTTGGCGCGGAAATGGCACAATTTACAATTTTTAACGAGCTGGGATAGGTTTTTCGTTTTGCTCGAGCACTACCTCCGCAGAATTCCTACCTGAGAATAATCATTTTCATTTGAAAATATGACTATTACTTACACAGTTTATTATGGACGTTTGTTACTTTTAAAGAAACAGATTTTTGTTCTTTTTTTTTTTTTTTTTTGTTATTTTTTTTTTTTTTTTAATTTTAAATTATTTTTATATATTTATTTGTATCTACGTCTTATAATACTTTTATTTTATAACCATCTCCCAGACCACCAGACGCTCAT
>JABFQC010003463.1:0-14069 GCA_022817085.1 Psilanteris sp. ZL-2020 | reverse complement strand
TTTTTCTTCTTAAGACCTATAACGCGGTCTTAAGGTAACGTGTATGACGATAAAAATGGCAATTACGAAAAAATTCAAACGAAAGCGTGTGCAGGGGAACGCGAAACATTTTTTCGAAGACTTGGATCCGGTGGGAATCTGGTTTTGAATAACAACAGAAAGCACGAAACCGAAAACTACTCATTACGAAAGTCGGGCATTTTCTTAATACATCTCTCAGTGCTGTCGGAAAAAAGCGTGAGAAAACTTTATAATTTTTTTTTATTTTTTTTTTTATTTCTATAAAGAATTGATTACAACATTCCTCACCCGTGTCTATCCGTGAGAACTTTTATTTCATTACACCAGTACTGAATAAAGCCGAAGGAAGTGCACTGGAGAGTTTACCGAGATTTCTTGGTAATTTGCTCAAAGATCGTCTTGATACACACTACATCATGACTACAAACTTGCTACCGCTTTGCCTATGCATTTTTTATTACGGAAAAACATTTGCGGATACTAATATTTATATTATTTATGGAACTTACGCGCTGAAGTTTGGCCTTCTTGTATGAACTTTTGACAGGCCATAACAGTGAGATAATCTAGCGATATTTTTAATGAACGTTAAGAACGAATTGTAATTCATTCTTCACTTCTCTCGATATTCTTATCGCGTTGTGTCTCACTCTACTAAAAGCTAAAACTATTATTGTCTCTGTCTTTTATGGTAATATATTTTATGAAATTAATACCCGTGGTATTATAATATGAAATAAACTTTGAATAGTTTAAATAATAAATTATAAAAATATATCAGCCATTAAATTTATTATAAAAATATTAAATTTTGAGTCAGTTTAAATCTATATTATACTATATGTTTAAGCAATTTATGAATTTGTGCTACTGTTTTGCTATTTTTATTTTAATATATTATTAAATCCAGACAATACATATATATAGCAATAGAATTAGGACACATTTCCATTATGGTTTTAAAAAACACATTTACATGTTCCTCTCACTGAGAAAACGAATTGAAAAATAACGATATTTCTAACTAATTTAGCTAGAAAACATGTCTACATTGAACTATAACAAGAAAAATTATTGTTAAATTAAGAATAAAAATGTAGTTACTCAGTAAGCAGAAAAATATTTTGCTTTAATAATGTTTTAGGAAATAAAAATAGAATTAATATCTATTAGTTATGGAAACAAACTGAGCTATTTTAATCCTAAAAACATTAATATAATCAGAGAAAATTGTTGAACTCTTAAAATTTCCGTGTTTTTTTATAAATTTATATTAAACAATATACATGGTTATGGAATTAGATAGCTATAAAGCAAATTATTGTGAATCGATATGATCCAAATCAATGTATGGCCAATTTTGTCTAAAAAACGAATACTTTTTTTTTAAAAAGAAAACCTTTAAAAATAAAAAAAAATGTTTATCAATAATTGAAAATTTGCAATTACACTGAATTAATTTTATATCGCAATGGATAAAGTCAAATTTTAAGCCATATCAAGAACATTGGAGTGAATTTCAAAATGACCGACAAAAAACTTTATAACAACTCTTATATATATCGGTATTTCTGTTAAGGAATTATATGGAAAAATATATTAGTATTATTTCAAGTGAATTTGAAAAAAGAAAAAAGTTTCTGACCATTTTTGACGAAATCCAAAAAAAATCCAGTTTTTGTCGAAAAATGAAATCTTTGAAAAATAACTTTATACCAAAACATAAGATGTTTAGTAGTATTATAAGGCCGTTAATAAGAAATTTTATTTAAGAAATATTATTTAAAGGTCGGGCATTAGTTTTAAATTTCGAATTTCTTTTTAATTTTTAGTTTTATTATTTTATTAACACATGTTTTAATTTACAATTATGAAGTTTTATTTATTAATTATTTAAGGTTATTAGTTATTGATTTTGACTAAAATCTCAATAAGATTTCATACCTTTTTTATGTATATTTTTTCAAATAAATTTTTTTACTTCCGTATCTTCTATCTGTATAAGGTAACTTTTAATTATAATTATATACTTTATCTTGATTTTTGATTTGCCGTTAAGTTTTTATTTTTTTATTATTTTTTCGAGTTTGGGTTTTCTGTATGTTTTTGTTTTTAAATGCTTATCTTTATTAGTCGCTCAATTCAATTATTAATCAAATTACTAGAATTTAAAATAACCAGATTCATTTATTTTAAAGTTTCTATTATTATATTCCGTTCATAACTTTGCGTAATCAAAGAATTGTAAATACTAATTTATATATAATCAACATAATTCATATATTATGTATATATATGATTTTACTACTATATTTAACTAAATATGTAAATATTTATAGAAAATAATTATTAATAAAATAGTCTAGAATAATTTAGTTAAATTTTACTTTATTCAGTATGATATTCAAATTTATTTTTGCAAAAAATACATTTGAATTTTCCAGAAAATTAACTGCATAAACGGTAAATAAATATTTAGTGAGCTTTTAAATGAAAGAGATATCCTTTATGGAATCATTTCATTAATGAAACCTTTAAAAATCAATAAATTGTTTACGAAATGATATATCATAATTGCAACCAATATTACCCAAGACTGAAGAATGCAGTCGAAATGACATCGGCACGATGTGGATAAAGGTCGTCCAACATTGCTGACCTAAGTTGGAACGACATACGATTCATGTTGAAGTATATGACATCAAACGATTTTGGTCTGCAAAATTGTTATACCATAGTTTCCTGATGTAGTCATAGTACCGTTTTGCTAACGTTTCCCAATGGAGTTTACCGACATTGTATCAAGGTAAGTTATTAAAAAATAATAATAATAAAAATTGAAGGACAATAATAGACATAATAATCATTGGAATCACGAGGACTAAGTATTAATGTTAATACATACATAATAATATATTTACGAATATTATGAAATAAATAAGGAAGAAACTTTAAATAACCTTTACTAGGATCCGAACTCGCATGCCACGTAATCAAATCCAAAGACTCCACCAGCGAGCTAAACTACCTCTATTGCGATTAGCATCACATGTCACACGAAATAAAATATTGTTAATATATTGAAACAAATATTGTCTGAACGTTTGATAAATCTATGTCTAGAATTTATTTCCCAATTTAAATATTTATTTAACATTTATATATAAATGTGAAATATTTGTTTATTTTTCATTTAACAAGTGAAATAAATTTTTTTAATCTTTTAATAATGTTTAACAGTTCTCATGAAAATTACCGAAATTTACATAAATTACTTTTAATGGAACTTTTGTTTTGTCCTTTAATTACTGACTAAACAGTAATTTTTCTGCGTGTAATAATTTTGCTATTACCAATTACATGTTTCACTATATTACCGTCAAAATATTAACTGCCACCATTGACTAACAACGTCGAACCTCAATACGCCATAAATTTAACGTTGCTCATACGTTATTTTATCAAAGTTGTGACTACGTAGTATCGACTGTAAAGTAAGCTTTTTCTGCCGGGGATTATTTTGCATGTAAAGAATATAGCAGTAATTCTCTATAATGTACAACATGTATAATCACGCCTACACGTATAACTATATATATTGATAACGTGTAATTTAATACATGAAACGCTGTCTAATGCAATAAATACGAATAATTCTTGCACGCATATTAAAAGCATGAACTCTCTGTTTTAGAAAAAACCCTAAATTACCTTCGACGTCGGTGTATTAATAAAAAAGCAGCTTTTTATTCACATAGTCAACGTTTCCGATCATTTGTAGATGAAAAGAAGAGATAAATTATATGCTACTTCAAGCACGTAATAAGTGAAATACATCTGATTTTATGATCTGGTTGCACAGCTAATCTGATTAGCTTGTTCGATGATTTATAGATTGTGAATATTCCTGATCATAAAACATTAATCTAACGATCTGCATTGTTAACTTGCAAATCACAAAAACTTGTAATAATTATAATACATAATTGTTCTTTAATATATGCGACAGAACGGTATTTTATTTATAACAAATACAATCGCATTGGCAAATATGATTACATTTAATATGAAAATGAAACAGAAAGAAATTCTGTCTTTTATACATATAAACCGTGTATTAAGAGTTAACGTACGAATACGTCTAAAATAATAAGAGAAATTATGAAGCTTTAATTATATTTAAAATATCTTTTTATCTATATTAATTTGAAACTATTCTTTTCCTCTTTACGCGGAAAGTGGGATACATTCATTTCAGATTTTTATTATAAACTTTAAAGAATTATGCACGCTTTAAGCATTTCCTAATTATATTACATTCCATGCATCACGAATTATAAATTCAGTATTATGGTCAATTGTGAAGATAAAGATAGAAAACGTTTCATAAAATATTATATAATATAATTATTAACATCAGATAATAATACAATGCAATGTATTTTTTTTAAAGTATAATGTACGGTTTTATATATATGTATATATATTTAATACTATAAAATTTGATAGACAAATTTTACTGAAAAATTTTATCTAAAAATGATTTATATCTAATAGACTATGATTCCGTCATAATTTAAATTATTCTGAACACAGGTAAGAAACAAAAATTAGTTTTTTTTGTTTTCGTCTTTATTCCACTAAAAGACTTAGATGATGTTTTTCTGACATTGACGGAGCAACCATTATAACAACGAGCAACAACATAATGTCGCGATTAAATTTTAGAAAATTGTATTCTGAAGACGCTTTAAAGAAAAATTACACTTTGATGTTGCAAATACAGTAAATGGTGTTGAGAGTTTTCATAGACATTTGAAGGATAATTTTTGTCGTGGAAGCTTGATCGCTGTTCTCCTTGATTCATTACGAAATTTATATAAAAATATATAACCAATATGTTATGCGCGGAAAAATTTATTGTTAAAAAATACAGTAAAACGAGAGGGATAACGAAATAAATCGAAAATTAATATTTTAGTGTTTTGAAGATTTTTATGGTACACATATTATTAATACATGTAAATTAAATTTTATATTATGTTACATCAAACTTAAATTAAACTAATTTTATTTTCGACTGGCGTTCAAAACATTGTAAATCATTCCATATAAATTTACTTTTTTTCTTGTTATTAATATAGTTTATATTATATTGTTCATATTCTACTATATTATAATAAATTATTTTCAATTTAAATGCCAGCTATTAAGAATGCAGCACTTTAAATGAAAGTTGTTTAAAGTTCGCGCTCTTCCATCGCTCATACTGATTGGTTAGTGGATATATAGACAGGTTGAAACATGTGCATTTATAAATTTGTCTATATAAGTTTGTTCATAAAATATAACTGTCAACAACTCCTACTTCATACACATAATTATGTAAATATTTAATACAAAATGATCAATTATGGATATAAATAATTAATTATAAATATCATTATAATAGGTAGATATATATTATATATATATATATTTCTGCATAAATGTTGAATTTATGAAGTCCAATCCACAAATGTCAATAAACAATTTTTGAAATTTAATTATTAAATAAACAGATTAATTAATAAGTTTTGAATAATAACAATAACTGTTTATTTACGACTTATGACAAAAACATCAATACAGTCAACAATTCTAAATGAAAATCAAATAAAACTTGATTCTCATTTTTATAAAATGCATATATATATTATTATTCATATTATTATGCACGGTTAATTATAATAATATTATTTTTTGATAATTTTAATATATATTTTAAATATTATATACTAAATAATGATTATTTATATAACTTATACTATACAAAATAACAAATTTGCATTAGAAATATTTCTTTCTATGTATGTATGTATCAAATATATTAATTTGTTAGAATTAATATTATAATATCTATTATAAACATAATCATGTATATTGATTTCAGAAATAAATAGTATTAATGGATTAAACTTTTAATCAATTATCTCTTATTATTAATATTATCATTTAAAATTTAAAGAAACAGAACGGAAATTACATAATTTAATGTGATAAATAAATCTAATATATTTGTAAAATAACAGTATGGATATTTGTTATATCGATTTGTGTCGTAGTTTTCACGATGTAACAATTTCAAATAGGTCAATAATATAGGACTGACTTAGGCCCACAATAGCCACGCTTTTGTCTACTAGTACTGACTTAATGTGAAGTGCGAGTGAAGGGTTAAAATTCAATTTATTTTTGATTGCACTTCAATTGTTTTTAGGACAACCTTTCGCCAAAGAAATATTATTACTGACTGTAAGTAATAAACGAATGAAGAATATATTATCTGAATTGCAAAAACAATAAATTATACAATTCCCAAAAAAAGTTAATAAATAATTAATACATTAACATAACAACATAATGTTATTATTTTCTGTTCATATTTAAATTAAAAATAATTCAAAACAGAAATAATAATAAAATGTATATCATATCTCTGACTTAATTATTTAATATTGTTTGCATTTTAATGTTTTGAAAAATAATAAACATAAACATATTTTGTAATAAAAATGACTTAGATATATAAACCGCAGAAACGAGATTAATAACTTTATATATATAATATATATATATATATATTAAATAACATTTTTGTTTCGACATCTTTCAGTATAGTATTAATTTATTGCAAAATACGTTTCCGAGTGAAACCGTGTAAGTGGGTTTTCAGATATTTAAATCTAAGAAATTTGTATTCGAAGTTTCATTATACAACCATAAACCCATTCGTGTAGAAGGTACGAGGCTTTTTTATTTTAGCACAGAAAATCTTACCCATTTCGTCCCAAATTGAGTTATCATCAATAGAATGTACAAACGTGCATATAAATTGTGGAAACGGTGCTTTTGAATACCAAAAATATGGCACCATCGCAAAATACATTGTTTACAAATACCAGTACGGTGTTTTTGAATACATTCCCATATTTTAAGCCTAACTACTTTACTGGAGCCTCTCGATTTCGTATTTCAATTTTGTTAGAATTTAAACAGGATTCGGAGGGGGAGGGGGATCGTAAAGATCATAATCTCCGAGGTCACCTCCACGAAAAATTTGCACACTTTTTTGTATTGTAACAGGGCCGTAATTAGGGCGTCCGAAAGTGGGGAGGTATTCAAATGCCCCAGTTCCATCAGTTAATATAATATTTTTTAATATTTAAACTAATATATATTAACAAATGAAATTTTTTTTTAATAAATAACGATTTTTATTATTTTTTTTTATGTTTCGTACTTCTGCAAATATTGTTGATGATCAATTAATAAGTTGCGTAAGCTAAAAGGTTAAGTTTGAGTATCTGAGTAAAAGGAATAATATAACATAAATACACAGTATTTCTCTAAGAAACGTCATATGCATCTATTTAATATATATATATATACATAAATACAGCATAACTTTTTTGAAACTTCGTTGTAATTTTTAATTGTTATATAATTGTATGTGCTTTTTATATAAATATATTTGTATTTTTTAAAAAATATTTAATAACAAAAGATTTTATTATATATTTACCTTTATTCAAAACAAGATTATATAATACTAGGATAATCTTTTCATTATAATATTGAAATTACTATAAAAGGACACTATCTCCGGAATAAATAAAGCAAAGAATGATCTTCCTTAAAAAGGAATAATGGTACATTATAATGCTATTATTATATATAATTACCTATTATCCAATAGAATTGAGTAATTGCGTTTATAATTTAAGTATAATAAATTAATTATAAAATAAATAATCATACCATGATTACGCTTTTGATGTCGTAAATTTAATTAGCCAATGACATTTTTATATTTTACCGTAATTTGTTTCTAAATTTTAAATGAATAAAATAATTACATAAATACACTTTGAAATTCTTTAAAATTTTAATGTCTTAACGCAAAATAAAAAAGAACATTAAATATAGACACACGAAATGAACCAACGTATGATGAATAAGTAATCCTTGCTTTAATTATTCCATAAGTTTATATTTTCTGTGTTCTTGTTTATTACATTACAAACAATTTTAAATACCGAATAAATATCATTATTTATACATATATGTATCTTATATAATTACAATATGCCTAAAACATAATCTTTAGATACTTTTCAATATCCGTTTTGTAAATTTATAATTGTAACATTTTTTAATTTAATAAATATACATTGTAAATAGTCATGTAACTTTTTTTTTTCAAAACGAGTACATTTACCAGTAAAGTAATGTGGGTCTCTAAAACTTTTAGCTTGTATGAACAGAGAAAAGTTTTCATAAAATTACAAAAGTATATGTCATCGTAAACATGTTTGATATTTTCGATAGTATTTACACTGTTACTATAGTTAACACGTCAGTTATTATTGTCACTAATATATATATATATATATATTTAGAAAATTAATACAAAAAAAATTACTATGTAAATATAGTAAAACTGGGATGTATTTTTATATATTAACCGCTTTCGTAAACTAAACCCATTTATACATTTGTACAAATATTACATATATATTTATATAAATGATCTTTTCGATAATATATATTATATATACTAAAAAAATAATCCTAAAAATTTAACCAGACTAAATAATCAACATTGTATAATCGCTCATAAATGTAAATATAAGTGTTAAACTACATTAATATTTGTGTAAACTGCATTATGGTAGCTTTTTTGAAACTTTTTTTAACCGTAATTTGTACATTTATATTACCTTTATTACTTAACAAGGTCAAATTTGTAAGATTATTTATCATTCAGTCGTAGTAAATTGTGAAACATAGAAATGTTCTCTGTGCATCTATATATACATATGTATGTAAATCACAGAATTAATAACGTCATTTATTAAAAACGTTTATTTACAGTTGAATTTTTAATTTAGACAAAACTGATGACTTATTCGTATGACTAGAAAAATGGAATGAACAACATTAATTGAATACTTGTGTACAGATGACAAAAACACTGCAATAGCTCTGTTTCATCAAGCAATACTGTACAACTTAACTGGTGATATTTGCCTTGTGACGATGTCGTTTTCCCACGTAATTTCCTTCTGCAAAACGTTTCCTTTAATGGCGCATTCCGAAGTGGTTAACAGAAGCAACCAATAAAAGCACAGACAACGAAATTTAATTTCAAAGGAACGTGCGTTGCTGCCGACTGTAGCTCCTTTGTAATGACGATTTAGAAAATGGAGAGAGATTAATTAAAGTTTAATTAAAATCTTGACTGTCCGGAATCGCGGCACTTAGTTACGTTTCAAGTTCTCTTCAAAATTTTCCCTAACAACATTCTCTTCTTTACTTAAAACATTGCACTATTAATGCGTGTCAATATTTTTCGAAAATCAGCCTTTTTCCGACTATCATTTTGCAGCGCGATCGAAATAATTAAGAATGCAATTCCTTTCGCTTATGTGCAATTATTTTTCACAAATTATATATAGTTTGTTCAAACTTATAGGTGCTAGTTAGTTTTAATAAATGAGTCGGATTACTGTGTTCATATAAATAGTATATTAAGAGTTCACTAAGAAAATCTCAAGAAGAAAATTCCAAAGCTGACTTTTATTGAAGAAATCAAGAAAGTAAAAGAGTTCATAACATTTTTTAGCATTACGTAATAATTGCATTTTATGTGATGATAATTGCGAAATTAATGCAAAATTGTTTTTTACACTGAAATGCATGTTATGTGGATTTATGTACAATTTATGATTTAACGTTAATTAAAATTATATAATACATAATATTAGTTTTATCGGAAAATAAGGTTTTTATAATTATTTTCAGTTAATATTATTTATAAAGTATGGTTAAATGTTAATATGTATTATTAAAATTATAAATTATAAAAATTATAATTTTAATAATAAAAATATGATCTATTGTGTTATTTACTTCATATTCAGTTTTTTATTATTTTTTTCATCTCTTTTTGGTAAAAATCCATTTCTAATTTCGTAAATCTCTTTCAATAATATCATTTATCCCTTGTAATAACGATTCTTCAAATTTATGTACTCATTTGTGATAGTGAACAATCCATTTGAAAAATGCTATTACAATGACTTTTTCAGTTCCGATCAAATTCATGTATTATATGGTAACCTAGTCAATTATAAAGTTATATGACACAAAATTCAAAAGTTCAAAGTATCAAATCAAAGCTTAATTGACCTTTTATTTGAAGTTAGTAAAGTGCAATGGAAATAAAGATGTAAAACATAGTTGTTCCTGAAACACGCTATTTTTCAAATTAAACTCGACTAAAATAATGTTAAATATGAGCGCGTGTGTGTATACATGTAAGATACGTGTAAACTCATTTTATCCTTCTTTGGTTAAGTTGTATTTATTCTTTTATAAGTTTAAAATAACAGTGAAAAGCGTTTAAAAAAGTTATATATTATAATAAAGAAAGTGAGATAGAGTGATCCAGAGAGAGAAAAGCGGAGCGAGAGAAATGACCTTAAACTACACGTGAAATATAGACTGAAAGCCAAATCCTCGAATTACTAGAAAATATAAATGAGACAATAACTTTAATTTGATTATGTTTTTGTTGCTTTTCGCTAGCGCTTATATGGAATGATGAAACATTGCAGTTTAAAGCACGAATTCATTACCTCTGTCTACACGGTTGATTAAAATTAGATATATTTCAATATTTCCTCTACTAACTTAAATTAAGCACGCGAAAAATTTCGATTAAAAAGTAGAATATTTAGGTGCTTGCGACTATGTACACGGACATATGGGCTGTTGTCAAGTTTCGACAACGAATTGGATTGGAAGTTGGAATTTATTGGAAAATAATGTGGAATGAATTTAAATCATCAATATAAGCAAATGTTTTATTATTTTCGCTATAATGTATTACGTTACAGTCCGTGTATAATTTATTATTCATATAATAACCATTATTATTTAGATTTTTTCATTCGGGTAATAATCTGGCGCAGCAATTGATTAATGAAAATAATAAAGGACGCTTTTAAAAGCATTGCATTTCCGAAAATCCATATATGCATTGACTCAAACTGTTATTGAAAGTTTATGTTTCATCGGGTTTATTTGAACTTATCGTCAAATTCTTAATCGTGCACGATTTGCAACGTCGAATTAACAAACGAATTGCAGTTTCAACTTGCGTTTTAGTGAATCAAAAATGCGACGAGTTTGATATTAATAGACGCAAATAATAATTCTCTAAACTGCATTTAGGTTCAAAGTTTAGTATTAATGTAATTTCGTATACGTTAATGCAAATAATACGTCGTTCATGTTAATTGGAACATAGAAATTTAATCAAATTTGCAATAAAAACCGTCTTAAATTTTACAACTATTTCCATAAAGAGATGACATTTTCGTAAAATTAAAATCCATTGATATTTATGTATATTTCCGTTATAAATAAATACAACCTCTACATAATTATTATCCGAATTTATTACAAATGCAACTAGGTCACATATATATGTTTCTTGCGACAATCACATTTCCACGCGATATAAATGATATATTATAATAATTGTATCGTAATTTGAATATTAAAATATATTCGTTTAAATTATTAACCACGCATGAAGTAGAACCAAAAAAGGAAAACGATTGAATCGACAACTAACACTCCCACCAACCGTAAAATATATATAATATACCACTTACGAGAACCTCGCAAAAGGTAATAAATTATTTTGTTACATGAACTTATATGTACTCGTTTGTCTGCTCGGGTGCCCGCGTGGTTGTTTGCAATCGAACAACCGTTGTTATTCGAGATATAACTGTAATTTCAGTGGTTACAAATTTGCAAGCAAAAAAATAGAAGAGGGAACATTCAGGTTCAAAAATAATATCTTAAAAAATAGTCGGTTCAAATATATGCCGGATTCGACTCCGATGTTCTGGCAGTGGAAATCTCGTGGGATTCGAGGCGGCAGTTTTTATTAGGACGCGTTTAAAATATGAGATGACTTTACAAAATATTCCCATTTTATCATCAAACCTACGGTAATGGTAATGGAATTTCTCCCTTCATTCCAGAATTTATGCTCCGCGACATGCTTGGTAGCATGTATAAAATTTGATTGCGTTCTGATAAGGATACGAAATCGTCGAATTCTCACTTTACCCTCACACCAGCGCTCACGCCTCACGCATTTCGAGAGAGACTTGAGCTATAGCAGAGACGACTGGAGACTTCTGAATTCGCAGTGACTGCGTAGTTGTGATATACGAGAACACGCTCGCAACGTATCCGTACCGAGTTTGATTCTTTTTATGCACCGTATAGAACAACTGAGACACATTTCACAAAGAGAAATCTTTGATAGCGCTTAATTTTGTTATCGCCAGAGGCCGAGTAACTGCACGAAGAAAAAAGTATTCAAAATGATTATACTCATCAAAATAGCAAATGTGCACTGAGAAAAATAAAGCATGAAAAATTACTGTTTATAATACTAGCTAGTATTGGGATATAATATTATAATAAACTAGTTTGGGACCATATGATACAAATCGTCAAAATTTACTTTTTTTAAAAAAAGAAAAACAAGTTAGTTACATAGATAATTACTGAATTATAATAATATATTACTGTTAAAAACAATAAATTTTGACGATTGGTATCATATGGCCCCAAAGTAGTATTATAAACAGTAATTTCTCATGTTTTATTTTTCTCAGTGTGTGAAAGTGATGTTCAATATTGAAATAATACATAAAGCATCGGAAAATTTTACAAACATACACGCAATTTTTACTAATTTGATATGTATTATTTCAAAATAAAACACTACTGTCACGCATTTGATATTTTATGAGTAATTTTTAATACATTTATTCTTTCTGTGTGTGCAAAACCTGAAAAGCGATTAAACAAAAATTGAAATTATTTTCCATATTTTGTATAATATATACACTGATGATTACGAAATTTACAATCCAGGTGTTAAAATTGTTGATCTTGTTAAATTGTTGATTCGTATAAAGCGTATTTGTGCTCGACAAATCGAGATCGTAAATCGATCGTGGATCTTTGATCCGGGTCTGGCGATGGGGTTGGCAGTCCTGGCGAATAGCATAATCTCTTAAATTTCAAGTGTCAAGCTTGATATTAACAGTTGACAGATGCGAGCTTCGTTCATATAAGTTTGTCGTCGAACAAAAAAATCATTTTCGCGACGTATAGGAGAATGATGTATATAAGTATAACGTATAAATTGATATCATGAAGTGTAAGGGATAAATGTAATATAATATGATTATCAAAAATAAGAGATGGGTTTTGAATGGGAATAGAATTTTAAAAAGTAGTACACGGTTTTTATTGTTTTAAATCTTTCATAATCTAGATCATTGTTAAGAATATCTAGATTAATCCATGAAGAATTTCTAATCTGCAGATATTAACACTGGTAATTTGTCTTAGATACTCAAAATAATTAAATATAGATTATTATTTTGTTATTGTGCGATAATGTACGTTTCTGTTCGTTTAAATGCCATTTTTAATATCAACGTAACATATTTCAAAACTCAATCAAATTATTTAAAATACTATAAAATTAACACTTCAACAATTAAAATTTATGAAAATGAAAATATAGAAATATATTAGATTAAATTAAGAAACAAATTTGTTTCTGTAAAATAATATATAATATATGATGTATACGTTAACAACTTATACGCTCATATGAAATAAAACTAGTTTTATTTAAATTTTACATTTATTATACGATAATATATGTAATCATACACATTTTTTAAATAAAAATCATACTTCAAATGTCATCAACATCAAACAAACAGTTTTTATCCTATTTTAATAAATAGTATTAGTATACGATATAAATAAATACTATAATTAACCAACCAAGAAAAATATTTGGAATTATTAAGTATAAAATATAATAATAATTATTATGAAATGAACATATACAAAGCTTTTTAAGCTTCATTATACCAATTTAGTCTTAAACA
>JABFQC010003462.1:0-14070 GCA_022817085.1 Psilanteris sp. ZL-2020 | reverse complement strand
TATCATAGATAAATTTTAAATCGGACTTTTTTCTCAATGACTTTAGGCTTGCCAATTTTGTCAATGATGATATCTCTGTATAGTCATGATCTAAGAATGGGTCTTGGATTTGGTATTTTCGATATATTATAAGAAATTAAGAATAAATACAATATTTATGCCATTTTATTAATAGTTTACACAAATCAAAAGAATCAGAGCATTTTTTAATACATTTAATACATGTATTTTATATAAGTTACAACATTAATTTTCCGATATATAATAATAAACATAAATATTTTAAAAAATGTTCGCTGTAAAACTAATACACACGGCACAAAGTAACATAAGAAATTATTTTCCTCAAATACACTCTGACTTAAAATATATTGTAACAGAACAGCCGCTCACATACACATACACGCATTCTCACGCAAATTTAAACCCGCGAAATTTCACGAATAAGTGTCAAAGTTAATGACAGCTCCCACGCACCAATTGTTCCCGAGCCACGCGTTATGAAATCAAAACTACCACACTCTTAAACGAAATTCTATTTTCGCAGCAAAATAAAATTTTACTCGGTATAGCACCGTCATAACATTTTGCTACCTGCGTTCAAGATGCAGAGAATTGTAAATAGTATGTCCACAACAGTGATCTTAAAAATAAAACAACATCCGAATATTTTGAATTTATGTGATTTATAATGACTAATAAAAATAGCAATGTTAATCAAAGCAATAAATTAATAAAAAAGAAAGCTGGTTTCCTTTTGTAATTTACAGTAAACATTATAAAACTTCATTGAAGAATATTATTAATTTAATTTACTAATTATCAAGAAATTAATCTAAACTTCTATAAATTCAATCAGAACCTTGCTAGCCCACTTAGATTCTCAACCAAGTAATGATTTGAGGATCTGGAATTGAGATATAAAAGCTGATCAGTCCTCTTTTGACGTTTGCAAAAAGAACTTAAAAAATTAAAACAAAGAAAAATTATATATCAATATTTTGTCTTATCCTTTAATAAGGTATTTTTTAATACCTAATACAATTGATATAAAGTTTTGATAATAAACATACATAATATATATAATTAACAAAAGGTAAATGTATTAATCAATATATTCTGTATATGTATTCTTAATATATATAAATTAAATTTATATACATATTTCACTTTAAATCGAATGAATGACATAAAATTAAATTTTTGTCTACAATTCATATTCCATACACCGATTTTCAACCGAAATGTGAATGATTAATATTATCATTAATTATACTCATTCTGTAACTGAACCTTTCCAAAATACTCGAATAAATTTGCCAACGCCGACTTCGTCTACTATGGAGGAGGAACAACCAAATTTGTTAGCAAATTATTTATCCAATTTCTTTCGGAAACTGCGCGAAACCGGTCGGACAAAGTTAGAAAAAGTCGTGTCGCTGATCAAAGGCTCAACTAATAAAAATGATCCGGCGAGAAGTGTCGCCCGACCCGGCTCAACTGCAATACTCACAGATACGAATTATCTCGTGAAGACATACCAATACACAAAAGCCGTATCCTACTTGAATTCGTACTTACGATACATTTGGACACGGGATGGTGCGGGGGCAGGCAGATCTACAAGCCCAAGCCTCGAGAGTAAAGGCGCTGCGGTGCGACGAGGAAATAGGCACTTCGGATGAAGCGAGAGGGACAGATGCGATCCCATGCGGCAGTGGCGATGTGGATGGATGCTGCAATCTATATACAGCGCGGACGGTCTTAGCGGTATCTTGGTTCTCCCTTGTGCCGTCCGGGGCAAGGAGGGACGAGCGGCTAAATACCTCAGGATTGTTACTATTGCCACCCTCCCGACAACCAACTTACTCTTCAGTCCGAGTCTCACTCGTCCTTCTTGCTCCCCCCGCACCCCGCTCCCCGGCACTGTTCGTCTTGCGCCCCCGCGGACCCCCTCGTCATTCCGTTAGCCTCCTTTGCAACCGTGCCTCCAGCCTCCCTCTTCTGATAAGGTAGAATGGGTTAATGCTATTGATTCACGTGCACAAGACGAGAGAGACAGAAGCACACAACCGGCGAGCTAGAGCGAGCGAGACAACCGGCCACTGTTTGACAGTAACGGATCTCGGTGCCAGCACTGCCGCGGGGTTGTTGCGCGATACAATGAGCCGATCCGTTCTGCGATCTGCATCCTCCGGTTCAACGGTGGACGCTTTTTCCTCCTGCGATTAACCCTTTAATCCAGCGACGAGTGTCGATACTGATCCCACTTGATGTGATCTACTTAAAAAGTACAAACACTTGGCCGGGGTGGTGTTTGGACAGATGATTGCCGATAGGGGTAGGCAACCCAAATTCGTCTGGAGATTGATTTGCGTTGGCAAAAAATTCAAGAACCGCGCCGAATAGGTTCACTATCTCGCAGGATATGTTTGTCTTGTTAGGGGTGACTTAGACCCTGCGACGATTTAGATTAACACTAAGGTGGTGGGATGAATGGAGGTTCGCCTTTCGTTGCAGACGACGATTCCGCTAGTGGATTTACCTTCCAGTCCATTCAGGACAATATAAATAATATGTACGAATGATTAATGCGAAGGAATCTAGTCCTGAGGAGGATTCGGTACCAACTTACAACTATTAAACCAACGCAATACAACGTAATCATTGGGTAATAGTTCAACTTAAACGAAATTTGGATTGATCCAGGGTAGTTAACCTTAAAGTTATATGTGAAACTACGTTCGCGATGGGACCGATCAATTTTACCAATTTTTAGAACGGCAACGACTTTTTACAGTTCAATTGTCTGCGTTATTTCCCCGTGTCGATAATGTACTTACAGACGTAGGCTTAGTTATGGGGTTCGAACCCTATTCATTTTACTTTAATCAAATAACGTAATGAGCAAAAGTGCTGCTAGTAATGCTGAATTAGCATCTTTGGGATTCGATGTAGTCCCAATTGAGTCTTATTAATCGCGATATAGTCCGGATGATATACTTTGTGCGTCGTGTCTCTTCTTCACTTTGCAGACAATTCCTTCGAGTATAGTTGTTAGTTATTCTGGAAATTCGTAAAATGATCGAATTTCCGGTTAGTGGTATTTTGAGATAATAATTGATATAATGCAACGTATTAATGAAGGAATTAATTGGGTCAAGTGGAGGAGAATTTGAAAACATAACAGCGGCGAGCCGAAAATAGTTTCCGTTGAAACAAAATTAATCGGCCTACCAAACGCTGACAATTTGTTTATTTGTTACTGACATTGGATGCAAATTGTTCGAGTGAAAAAATTGATACGAATGAAACAACGCGACCACTTGTTAATGCAAGTATTAATGTGTTTGAACAATAAGTTGCTCGTTTTGATATAGTTTATCTTACAAAAGAATCTGATTCATTGTTTGCATTTGTGGGAGTATTCTCATGCAAATGACACAAACTAACACTCGTAATAAAGTTAATGTCTGGATTGCGCGTATTACCTCATGTTTTCGTCAATACTGACCTTTATGTGCATCATGATTTGCACGATCAGCGTGCACCAAACAAATCGTGAATTCGATGTTTGGCTTCACCCACAATCGACGCAACACGACCACTCATCAAAACGATTACACATTTTTCTGCCCACAAAGGATTGCGCATTATCATGTTTACGACAATCAAATTCGGTTGCAATTTGGAAGAAAACTTTGATCAAATAATAATCAGATTCAAATTTCGTAACGTCATCGCGTCTCGTTTCATGTACATGTTTATTTTAATATTTCAAAATAAGTGCAAACGAAACCTTAATTTCAAATCGTTGTGGAATTATTCTCTTAATCAGCGAGTCAGTCAAGTGTCAATAAATTATGAAACGGGAAGATTTTCCTCTTATAACCTTAAGGAAACAAAACGTGTAATACTTACAGTCAAAAAATATATAAAAAATGTCTTGGGTTTTTTTTAAATTAATATCTGGATAATATTGTGAATACAATTTTGGGGTTACAATTAGGGTGCAAACTACCTCCTGGATATCTTCAATCTAATAGTCAGCAAATACAATTTCAAGGTCGCCAGTTTTAAACCGCAATATTGATTAAGATATTAAAAGGAACAGGAGGATGTTCCTCATCTTAAGCGTCCTTGAATAAAACCGGTCCGTTTTTTAGAATCACCCTCTCACTCGTAAGATGAAATAATAAAATTCGATTTGTGGTTGTTTAAGAATCCACAAGCCGTTCTAAACGTAATTTATCGTTTACAACATTTAATTAATTATTAATACGAAGACGTCACGGGATTGATTTTTCAAAAGTAGCAAGGTTATCCGAGCGAAATGCCAAAATGTGAAGGCAGGTTGACCCTCCAGGAGCAACCCTCGTCGCATTATTTATGCTAGTAATTAATCTTGCAGATGCGCTAATAATACCAAGGGTAAAGCAGAAGAGGCATCGGTAGGACGAAGCCACCTCTTTTCGTCCTCCGCTAAAGATCGCGCAAGAAAGTTGCAACTTTTACAGAGGTTTCCTGCTATCATCTTCATCGAAAATTTTATGGATCGCAAATATAATCCGACGAATAGCTTTCCAAGAATATTTCTACTTTCATTAAACTTTCAGGTAGATCTAAATTCAAGCAAGTTGCTATTAAAGCAAACTGGATTAATTTCATTGCTTGTAAAATAAAAAATTATGCACAAAAGTAATTAGAAAACTGTTTGATGACCAGAATTAATTATGAGACGCGTGCATCTCAAGCAGCTCAATTACGCTTCCCTTTTCCCCGGCGTTCTTTTTTCCCGTCAAAATTTTTGACTTTTTGAGATCACAACTCCAGATGCTTTTTAACACGAGCGCCGTTCAACGCGTACCTTTCGTAATGATAGTCAAATGCAATGTCAGTCCGAAGCTAGGAACGATGTAAACTTTTCGAGTTTGATATGAATATATTATCAAGTTTGATGTGTATAAATACGGATGTAACTCGACGAGCGAAGAAAATGTTTAAGTCAATGTTTACGAACAATAAAATTACGCCACGATTAAGTGCACATAGTTGCAATTAAAAGCATCGAACGATTGCGACTGTAAAATATTCCCGCAGCTGGAACCAATTGGCAGTAAACTTTAGCGCAATATTCCGCCCGCCATACATTATTCCGCCAGTCAAAAATCCTCGCCCGTTCTCCCCCCTCGTAAACCCATCCCAAAAACATAATAAATTAACGTTATCTCGCTAATGAAGCACGTCACTTTTTCCGCCACGAAGCATCTCGTGATTTGTTGGCAACGCGATCCCCCAAGTGTGTCATGGATCACGTCAATTCCAAAGTCTCGGCGCGAGCATGTGGCTGGCTCAGACCGCAAAAGCGTCGCAAAAACAATCGACTTGTGCCGAAGTGCAGGCAAATCCCGCGCCCATCGAGGTCGTGCAAACTTTTATTAAATTCGCAACCGCGATATATTAAGCGCCGCGTCACGAACGCCGCGATATTAAAGTTAACGCGCGAGATAAAATGCACGAGCAACGAGTCAAATGTTGTTGCAAAGGTGACGCTCGTTCGAGGCGATAAAGCCTCGCGAGATCCGACAAAGGACGCCCGACGATGAAAATAGTGGCGCGCGAATTGACTCGTTTTGTAATTACTTTGTCAGTGATACGCGCGGAGCGGTTTACAAGCCGCCCGACGCGACACCCAAATTAGTGCACATTGTGTTTGCCTCGTCCGGCTTCGTGCAATAAAGTTGTGCTCGGCTCCGAAGTCTTAGCGTGCCGCGCATGCAACTTTGCAATTCATCAAGACACAACGTCGTTACGTGATCGATACATATTTCAGCGACATGTAAAACCGTGCGTTGCGGCTCAAACAGCACAGTCGGAATGATAAAGACCCGAGTTATTGCCTCCTTTCGTTACATTACTTATGTTAATAACAGCGTTGTCGAGACATTGCTTTGAATCCACGTAACGGGTGGCGCGGTTCGAAGCCACCGGCTGCAACCTACCGATCCCGCCAAAGGTCAGTCCCGCCTGGCCAAAAGTCCAAAAGCCAAGGTCCAATCGAGCGGTGTACTCCTCGGGTGTACCGTAATGAACCGCGTGGTCCGAACCAGCCTGGGATGAGTTCTAACTCGGACCACCCGATATACCATGATTGAATGCTGCAAATTATATTTGCATAACGCGCGCAACATTTCTGCATAATCACTACGATATACGATTGCTTTTTATTTAAATATGCATGCACAATGCAAAGCACATTGTGCAGCGGAGCCGAATTTGCCGAGCTATGCTAAATAAAACACAATCTCGCGTTAGTTCGACCTAATAATAGTTGCGGCGGCGTCGACGCTCATTTTAATTTGCCCCACGTTGGCGACCGAGCCGGGGGACTACCCCCCACCGCCATCCCCACCCCCCCGCGGGCATTAATTAAAATTCGTCAACGACCCGTCTGGTTCGCCGGACGGCGCGCTCCGCCGGACCAACTGGGGGCAGAGCCCAGAAGGCTGGGGCAGCGGCGCCACGAGGTGCCAATAACCGCGCCAGCCTCGTTACAGTTGCAGATCCTGCGGTGAAAAATGGCAATCCCCAGAATGCGCGTTATCGCAACGCGTAATACAATACGCGGATGGGTATTTGCATATTGCACACGTATGCGCGAGCTACTCGCACACGCGAAACGAACCGCCCCCGCCACAGACACACTCGGACCCGGTGTCTGACAGGTTGATGGGGTGGGTGGCGATCCGCGTGCGTGCAGCGCTCTCTCGCAAGTGCGCGCATTTATACATTCGTGCACGTCGAGGGAACATACAAAGGAGCGAATTTGCAAGCGCGTTCGCAAGTGCGATTGGAGGGTAAGAAGATGCCTCGCCCCTCCCGCCCTCTGCGGCCGGACACGAGAGCTCTCGGAGTCGCGCACCAGGGTGGGGGTAAGAAACTGTGAAATATCGATTAAGTTTGCCAGTAAGACAAGGAACGTCCGAGGGGTGGTCGGGCGGTGTTGCGAGGTCCAGGGTGGGGAAGGTGATATGAGCATTGTATCGGGGAATTAACGGCAACCCCCGGCTCCGCGCGCCCCTCTAAGATGCCCCACGGCGGAAAGCTTCCTTCAGCCACCCCGCGCCTGTCCGCTCGCCGCCTCTCGCTCGCGCACCGTCTTCTTCGCCACTTTGGCCTGGCTTCCGTCCTTTTCGTGTATCGAGGGTTGTACATCCTGCCAGCTCCTTCTTCCGTTTCTGTCCGTCCCTGTTCAGAACCATTCGACACCCCTCCCCTCGGACAGACCGCGTCCATCCGTATTCCAGGATCTTCGGCACACATCCCGGATCGACTTCAAGCTTCCCAACAAAGGACTAAGTGCGATAATACCGCGGATTTAATCGCACCGGACTCACTCGCTTACGGTCAGACTGACGTCTCCGGGTTGGCTTCGCGACGATTGTCCTTCGGGGCTTTGTCCGCGCGCGAAAAATTTGCCACCGACCAATTTGACATTTGGATCACCGGGCTATATTTATCCGGCTCTAACTTTAATTGGGTATTCAGCGCACTCGGCGAGTGCGCGCGGTATCGACACGTAATGGACGGATATTGTTGTGCGAGACATTAGCGGAGTTTTGCGTGCTCCTCAAAGGGATGTCTTTGTTCGCGGGATGATTTAGTGTGAGGGCCGGGAGAATGAAAAGTTCCGAACGAGGTAATTCGGGACGCCGAGGCACCGATCGGTCCTGCGACTGTTTATGCACAAACGCTTCATTTCTTACTTTATTATTGGCCGTTGCCAAAACGACTGACCGAATTGTCTCCGTAATTCGAACGGTGAAATATGTACGGACCAATTAATAATGTCCTGCATCATGCGATCGATACTATATCGCGCGAATAAGTAAATCAATTAATAATCTGAATCCGAGATGATTATAATTAATATCCGTGCGTCAACGTTGACTTGATAAATACTTATTTTTGCGCGCGCAATTACCATCCGAAGTTCATTCGCAGCAGAATTCATTTGCCGTCTTAAAAATCCATACAGTGTGTAGATAAGAAGAAAATGGTCTAAGAAAAAAACGCGCTAATCTGGACTTCGCGGGTTAATCTTACGATTTTAATTTCAACAAGCGTAGAAAGTCAATATACTTTGCGAAGGGATTGCGCTGTGCATGAATTTGCGGTTATCTGAGAAAAATGGTTCACTCATGACTACGCGTAATTATAATCATGCATGGTTATGTATGACCATCGTCATTTATATTCATACTCCAACATGTGTCACCGTGTTATTACCACGTCGCGACAAAATCATTTTTCATGATCACACATAACGTCGGTTAAATCCCCGTAAATGAAACCTAATCCAGATTGACTTGGCCTGAATTTAAAATCCGCAAAGATGTTATTAATAGCCGGGTAATTGAAAAATGAAGAAACGGTAAATTTGTTTGCGCGAAGGCGTTCGTTACCGGGTTTAATTAAACCGCAATTGGGGTGTCCTCATTACCGAGGGTGCCGCAAAAATAAATCCGTCCCTGTCTGCGGAGCCGCCGAGCGTAATCGCCGATCGGGTTGATTCGTAACGCGACTTTACGTGCGCGAAAAGTTGCGCGCGTAAGCTGACGCTGGCGTGGTTTCGGCGCGACGAAATAAGTCGTCGCGGTTCCGTTTTCAATCAGCGGATTCGATGACGGAGTCATCAATAATTCCAGGCATCCCGTCTAGTTAAACAGTTTAGAGAGTTCGCCGCGGGCCGGCAGCGCAGTGGGACGGATCTCGTGAGAGACGCGTCAACCGATAGGGTTCGGAAATTGACGATAAAACCGATGTAAACAGCCACTTGGCACGCTCTCGGCGCGCCAATATGGGCCGCTGCTCCCCGGAGGCTGGAGGGTTCTTATTCGCACTCGCATAATCTCTACACCCTACGTGTGGGGGTGCTCCTATGAACTCAATCGAGAGGTGCTGTCGTCAACGTTAAAGCAAAGCGAGAGTTAGGAGCACGAAAAACTGCCGATTCGGGCAATCAATGTAATGACTGTAGTTAACGGATATGCACGGTTTGGGAGTAGTCATTAAGAGCTATTCGGATTCATTTCGGGCGGCAGGAATATGTCGGTCTAAAATTCGCGCAAAATATAATAAAACGACGTTAAATAATGTTTAAATAAAATATTATAATTAATTTGATGTCAATTTGATGTTAAAAGCATTATAGAGACAGTGATCGCTTCTATCCGTTAGCAAAAAGTTGTTCATCTCTAAATATGATTTGACTTTTGTCGATTGCAGGGAGCATAATACATGTGAAACTTTATTTCATCGCTTTCACACACAGACAGTTCTCAGTATTCATTCATACCAAAATTAAACCTACTTATAGTAAATGCAAGCAAATGTGTTCAGTTTACCATCGAACTGACCATTCAACGATTAATATCACACATACATACTATTCCTCTGTCATAAGAGTATCTTTAAAAAATCCAATTGAGAGGTCAAAATTTGATCGTAACCTGATCACAGCTGTAAAGTTGTAATTGGTTTAATTTTCGATTGACTCTAATAAGTAGTACCCAAGGCAAAAAAAAGAACTCAAATTTGGCGCGAAGCAGCCTAACACTTTCATTGTTACATCCGCGTGACAACAAAATGACCGCAACGAAAGTGAGATAATTGATAATGAGCCCACGCCGACCAATAATAATCCACCGATGAAATTGCGTCGGTCGTAATCGAGGCAAATAAAACGATCGGCCGCCGCCTCCTGCGAGCATTTATCGCGCGCCAATCGTTCGTAATTGCATTTTTATTCGGCCGCAATTTGCGCAATGGCACACAGGGTGCAAGCAGCAACCATAAACAGCTTGTTGCTTCCGCGGGCGGTTACGTATACTTTCGCGCGGAGAACACTCGTCATCATTCTCGCGTCTCCCGCGTCTCGTTCCTCGGCTTCCGCTTCTTCGTCTTCGCGGCGCTCGCGAGCTCCGTACATACGCGCACAACACGCCGTTGGAATGCCGAGACGATGCGGCCAACTATGCGTAGAATGCGCGGATCGGCATATGAGTGCGCCAAGTGTGAGAACGCTCGCGTGCGCCGGCGTTCGCGAAACGCAGCCCGATGATTACCGCGCGGGCCAGCAAACGTTTTATGGCTTTTCGTGTGCTAATATTTATACCTGCGGATTACGTAGTAGCGACCTGCGTGGATACTTTATATGAGGCGCGCGAAGCTCTTTTCCGCCGCATTCGAGATGCGATAAGTGCCGGCTCCGCGAACAATTGTATTCAGCAAATTACGATGTAAATAGTGAAGACGGAGTACGCTCAAAAAATTACTACTCTTTACATTAAACAGCGTTTTTTGACGTGCGGTGTTGCGCTTTTTTATGACAATTTATGAGCCTTGATGCTTAATACATATGATGCAGGTTTATAGTCACATTTGTATTAATTGTATGGTAATTTGTTGCGTGTGAAGTTGTATTATATTATCGCATAATTTCGTGCTTTGCGACAAACTTAGATTTCTGAAATTGGTTGTAGTTGAAAAATATTGACGGTTCTATAAATTGTGAAGCGTTTCTGGTAATGCTTTGAAATATGTAAGTTGGATGCCAATATTTATTTGAAAATATTTTCGGTACAATATAATATTGATATAGTAATTATATGCTTTAATTTTTTATAACTATTAATAATATTAACGGCTTTATAATGTTTTTTTTATACCGATATTCATTCTAATACGATCATGCGTTGGAATTTGATTAATTGTCAAACTGAAACTGTCAAGGTGAAAATGTCAAAATGAAGGGTAAAGAAGAAGTTGACTCGTAAGAATAATTTATGGTTATTATTGATTCATTTACAATGGCCTTAATTAATTACAAATGATTCAGGTTACTATTTTGCATGGTAAATAAATGATAAAGCGCATGAACAAAGTTTCAGAAATTGCTTATCACGATTAGTGCGTAATAATTATTTCAAGCCCCAAAAGTTGGCATTTATTCATCACTGTGAACTCTACAACGCAGCATAATTAGGTCTTTAAAAATGAAATTTAAACAAATTAATACACCCAATGTCTGACGCATAATTACCTAATTAAGACAAGTTTCTTGAAATATTATACTGAAATTAAATTCTTTCGAATTAGTTCATGTTCAATACAAAAATATAAATTATTGCTATTTTTAAATAAAAATCGACTCTAATACAATTAATTTATTAACGTGCACTTACTGTTAAATGATTTTACCGTAGATTTTAAATATAGTGTAAAAAGTAAACAAGATTTTTTGACATATTAATAACAACAGCTCAGCTATATTTATCCTAAAGTATGGTTAGTTTTGTCGAGAAATTGTATTTTATCCATAAATTTGTCTTCCATCGTTAATTCCTTAAAAACATTTAATGTAAATCGTTTTTATGCTTTTATAAATTCTATAAAATTACAAAAAAATTATCATACATATAGTGAACGCTTTAATTGGCCAATTAAAGGATAACAGGGTTAAATGGTACTTTCAAATAAAATATTACTTTGTAAGTTTAAAAAATTTAAATCCAACTTTGCATATTTATATATATATATATATTATAAATTAGTACCTACGTACATTTATTACTATTATTATTATTATTATTAGACTGTAAATTTTAACCAATTTATAATATAGATAATAATAACAACATAAATTCAAAAACTATTTTCTCTGCATATACTGATATTAATTACTCACCGAAAATTCTACTTACATAGTTAAGTACATACGTTACATCTCCCAACATAACCAAAAATACCCGTCGCAAGTTAAATTCATATCGATTGTCATTGCATCCAATTAATCAGTATCACTAAATTGTTAGGATGACGAGCGCTTGACGTTGAACGCCGTTTATCATTCAAAATGATCCTGCATACGACTATAATGATACTCGATATAATTTAGTCTGCCGAGTGTACGTCTTGCAAATTGTTATCATATTTTGCTCCGAGCGCAAAGGATCGCATTTGCGCGAATTAACTGGATCTGAAAAACGAGTGCGCAGATGGTTTCGGTTTTCGAAATGAAAATGCCCGTTCGGGGAAAATTCACGCGAAACTGCACTTAACAGCAATGTAAACCTTATCAAGATCACGCCTGATTCTCCGAGCGAAGTTAAAAGAGCATAAACACACTTCTCACCACCGAGCATGTAGCAATGAAAACGACGCTCCGCAGTCGCAAGCGTCGCGGACGCGCATTGTGCTTGACTATTTTGCAGGAAGCAATAATTATTGAAAATGTGTCGCGGTGCCTGGTACACGAGCAAACAATGGTTCCCAACCCGGCGCTGTAACACCTGTCATTAACAGTCGTTATTAACATGCCGTTACTTCGCGGTCGTGGCGGTGAACAAAAAAACAACGACGGAAGAAGAAGCTGAGAAAACAAAACTCGACGTTCGATCGGCAGAAATAAACGCCACGTGTTTGCGCGCAACAACGTGAATGGACGAAAGTGCCGGAGGATCATTTTATTTTCGTCGGAAATGTCGGTCGGGAGCAACGGTTGTTTCGAAAACGCCATTGCCGATTGTTCGTTCGCGGTGATAACAGGTGAAAACAAAGGTAAAAATGACGTTAAGACCGCGAGCAAAGTACCTCGCAGGTGTTTTGTTGTCCCGGACGATGACTTATAAAAAATTACATAATCGTCTTTTCGTAAGATACTTTATTCCGAAGCCGCGCCAATTAAGACATTTTTATACAATTCAGCGGCAAGAAATGTCTTCGTTTAAGATATTAGTTCTTAATGAAGAGCACAAATTATCAGGGGACTTTCGGAGCGAAATGGAAAATTAAGTATGATAAAACATTTCCTGCGAAGCGCACTGTCTTATAAATAAAATTAATATTTTAATGACTGCTTTCCACTGTTATAAGTACGCTGTCATTCGCAATTAAACTCGGACGCATCGATCGGTTTGGTTATTCAAAACGAGCTTACATTTTGTGCGTCTAACGCAGACTCATCCACCGAGCTTAAATCTCGAATTACGGACTCAAAAATGGTCGCCTCCACCGGGTTCGAAATATTCACCGTAACTGAACCTTTCGGCGAATCGACGCCGCGGCGTTTGCGTCCGCGAATTATCCCGTCCCATTCATGAAATGTCCACCCCGCCGCCCGCCTCCTCACCCTCGGAGTCATTCACCGAGATGCTCTCGCAACCAGTGCCGTCAGCGAAACGAGCAAAAAAGCACCCACTTTTTTGTCTTACCATCCCCGTAAGACCGTCGGCGCCGAAACGTTGGCGAAAGCGGGCCAAATCGCGGCGAAACGGAGCTCGGCGAAGAATTAAGAAAGGAGGTTTGCATTCGGCGCAAAGGGCAGCGCGGACCGGAGCGGACGAAGACGCGATGATTACGGCTGGAAGGCGAAGGGTTCCGAGATACTAACCCTTGGCCGAGCCGCACCCCGAGGTCCAGAATAATCTACAATCCATATCAGTCTTAGGTAGTCTACCCCGACCCCAAACCCGGAACACCGGCGAAGGTGTTGTCTGTCTCGGTCGCTCGCGCGGCGCCCCGGCTCGGCGCGACTCCCTCTTCCGCCTTCATCTTGTCTCGCGTTAGAATCGTCCGTCTCTGTTGAGCGCGCGGCCGCTCGCTCGCTTCCTTCCCGCTCTCGTCTTAGCCGCAACCCTTGCCGAGAGACCAGCCGGCTAGTCAATACCCACACGTTCGCTCCATCCTACGTGCTTGGCTCTCTCGTTCGGTGTATGGACCCTAAACCGCCCCGCCGAAACCGAGCCCTGCTCACCCCACCCCCCCCCCCCCCCCCCCCCTCCCCCTCCCCCCCCCCCCCCACCCCCCCTCCCCCCCCCCCCCCCCCCCCCCTCTCCCCCCCCCCCCCCCCCACCACCCCTCCCCCCCCCCCCCCACCCCCCGCCCCCCCGGACTTGCTGCACGGGGCTGGAGATATGCTCAGCCGACTGCATGCACGGCTGTCAGCGGCGGCCTCGTAGACCCATCACACGCCCGACCACACGAGCCATCATCACGTCTCACGGACAC
>JABFQC010003461.1:0-14071 GCA_022817085.1 Psilanteris sp. ZL-2020 | reverse complement strand
ATTTTACTTCTATCTTTTAGTATAATGCTATTATAAACAGTAATTTTTAGGATTTTGTTTTAATGTCGCCAAATTAGTGTTATAAACAGCACTTTTCTAAGTTTAATTTTTCTGAGTGTATATATATTATAAGTGTATACGTATATAATTTATGCTTTCAGAAAGTATAATGTCATCGACAAACCACTATTATAATATTGGTTTCAAAATCAATATTTGAAATTCAATTGACCAGTTTTGAATTTAATATCAAAAATCGATTTTTTAAAGAGGTATGTAATCGTCGATGTCGTCCAGAAAGGACAACAAAAGACTTTTTTCTAATCGATTTGAAATTATTCAAGCATATTAACATGATGTATTTCTATATATGTATATATATATGAAGTCAATTTTTGTTTATATATATTTCTAGCGATTTCAATTAAAATGCCCAAAGAAAATGTTTTAGTCAACTTATGCTCGAATTGGCTCAAAATTGGATTCATTTGCAATTTCTATAGACGAATGACCATATCTTTTGATATAAAGTAATTTCAAATGATTTTATGAATTTCGATTTTTTGACCAAAAATCGATTTTTTTAAGTTTTTTCGTCAAAAATAGCAAAAAATTATATTTTTTTGTTTGACTCGAAATTACTCGAGAATAATAACCCAATATATTCCTACATATAAAATGCCAATTTCAGATGATGCTATTTTAAGCAACACACTTTTTTCTGAAAGTGTCTGAAATTATAAATTTCTCTGAATTTGCTCGAAATGACATTAATATTTAATATCCTTAAATATAATATATAAATTTAACATATACTATATAAATTATATATATATAAATATTAAATTTGAATTGATAAATAATATTATATACGATTTAGTTTATTTATTCAACGTAATACTTTTATGTTTATATTCATTTCGAGATTGTTCTTGTTTCGTTGAATGTTTATGTTGCTAACAACAGTAATCATATATCGTCCATTTGGAATGTAAGAAAAATATAGCCGGACGTACTGAACAACAATTGTGAGAATTTCCGTGGAAGAGTCAAACGCCATAAAGTTTAATAATACAAAATGTAAAGATCATAAACTCAAAATTCGTACCAATATATAGCTCGAAATTGTAACATATGCGAATATGAAAATTTCGTACAATAGACATAATTGTCGTTAAATTTTTGTTGAATTAATTCATTTAAATTTTAGTTCAAACAGCTAAGCTTTAATTCCTTTAGATATTAAATGTTAAAAATGTCCTCAAAAAACGACGTAACGATAAAGTATAATATATGAATGGAGGTCAAATGAGATAATAATTAGAAAGATATAGTAAAAATCTTATTTCGAGAAATACTGAGTATCTCTTGGAAAACAAAATATTGTGATAAAGTTAGAATAATTGATAACAGTGGTGCAATATGAAGTTAAATGTTAATTACTGTGGAATAAATGTATTCAGAGAGAATATGGGAAAAGATATATAAATTGTTTGTTTAACTGGTATTATTGTTTATAGTAATTTCAATAATAAATTAAATTCATATTTTAGACACTACGTTGAACATTTGTTAATTTTCTCCAAATATTCCTTTTAAGATCAAATATAAACAATGTGTTCATAATATACTGTTGCATTTTGAAAATGAAAAAAAAGAAAGATCACATATATATGATCAAAAATTAGTAACATAATATATATCGTGAATGGAGATAAAAATAGATATATATCTATCTAAATATACGCATTGGAAGTAAATGTTATGTTTTACAACAGAAATTTTAATTCAAAATTTTAATCATTTTAAAATAATAGTTACTTATAATTTTTAAATAAAATTGAAGCTCAATTAAATACTTCTTTACATATATATTAGTAACGTAAAAACGATGACGAATATAGTAATTCAGTTTAACGTGCATTAAAAATAAAATAAAACGTATTTTAATAATTAATTAACCGCCATTGTTATGTTTCATTAATATTAAATCAATTATGTTTCATTCATTAAATCAAATATTTAAATTATAATACAGTCCTCGATTTATTATTATTATTATTACAAGATACATAATTAATGAAGTTTATTTAATACATATGTTCTAATGTGATATATAATATTATACAGATTTCGCCTACATTAAATCCACATTGAAATGTTATTTAGTAAATCATTTTCTTATACACAAATCAAATTTAAATACTCAAAATTAATGCAAGACATAATATTTTTTCATTTCTATGCAAAATTCATTAATTAAACAAATTCGTCTCTCACGGATTGCAAATAATTGTTGCAAATTACCAAAACATCGTAAACGAGGTAAGTGTTTTCGCAACTTAGATGGCTCGCACGGGCAAAGAAATTATTAGCTCACAGTGAGGGAAAATCAATTTGTTTGGTCTGCCGGGGGTCTGACATGCGGGCGCTTTCTCTGAATCAATGTATGCATATATATAGATGTTATTTATACGAAGTGAATGGCAACGCAACTAATGCACGCCAATACAGCTTCCGCATAAATTAACTCCTTGATTGCAATGCATATCAACGTTCCAGTTCGGGATTATATTCGCTTGCATCGAAACTCTAATGCGATTGGCAACTCTTACAGCGCAAGTTCGAATATTCAAAAATTAACTCTACACGTAATATTGCATGGAATTATTCCGGTTCGGCGTACAACGTTCGCGCGGCGTAAATTACAGCGGGTCTATTTTTACGTCAAATATATATCAAATTACAATATAATATAATTTTGGAATACAGGGGTTCATTAAAGTCGATGACTTTCGTAGCCGTTAGCGGAAACGAATTTTCACGGCAAATTAATGCGTCAAATATTTAATCCTGATATGGTAATGGATGCTTGCGGTTAATGACGCGTATTAAAAGAGCAACGAAAATATAGCGCGAAAAAAAATTGGTTGTCAATGTCTACTTCGGCTTGTCGTACGAACAAAAATAATTGGGGAAATAAAAAGTGGAAAATGAAAGATCGTAAGTAATGCGTTTGAGAATACGGCTTCATTGATCTCGTATTATATTCAAGGATGAGGGACTTTAAACGAGGATGCGCTAATGTCGCCATAAAGTACGCGGATGTGTGCATTCGTGGAGCGACTGTGTATGTGTGTGTCGGGAGAAAATGATATTCAAGGCAAATGATCGCGGTCCGCTGTAAAAATTACCATTTCCGTGGAGTCAGTGATATTCCGACTTGCGTTGGGATGTGAAGAATGACGTCCTTGGGAAATTCGTTGGAAAAATAGAAAAGGTGTAGATACTCGCAGGCGTTAGGAGCTGTTCATGAATCTTTAAACGACTTCCGATCGATTCGCCAATGCGAATTTCTCCAACTTCCGACCAATCTCTATTTTCGTACGTATCTAATTCGGAACTTTTGTTTTTATCTCGATTTCGACTACTCTGTGCGAAACTCTCATACTTGTTGAAAGAATAAACTTTTCGTAACCTTTTTTTTTCTTCTTTCGTTCTTTAGCAGAATTGAAATTTATGCGCATTTTCGTGTTTTAATTAGTACAATCAAAAATGTATACGAATGTTTGCTCAAATTAATTAATATTAAACTATAATATTAAAGTATATATTGGTATATGTTAAAATTCTTTTAATAGTTGATATAAATGTTTGCAATATATCGTAATACAAGAAACACTTTTGGAACATTTAAAGTTATTATTTATTATTTGTTTGTGTTTACTTTACGTATATTTATGTTAATTGTTTTTTTTCATTTCATTTTAAAAATATTATACATTATACTATTTTGTAATAGATTTTACATTTTCATTAATAATACTGTGGTTTTCATATTACGATTCCAATTATAACTTTAAAATTTAACTATTCCTAGTTCTATTGTGTAATATAATCCAATCATTTATCTGCTGATAATTGATTTATATTAAATCAATATTTACATTAACATTGATGAATTGGAAAATTGATGAAAAAAGGAAAAGAAACAAAAATGATTTTTTGAATGACACAAATCCATCTTGATGTACAATTTTGTATATCGATGTTCACGAATGTTAACTTCAATTTTGATGCTGACTCAATAGACTTTTCTTAATTGGATTGCACAAACTGTAATCCTATAGCATCCAATTAAGCGTTAAAAACGACTACAAACTTTGTTACAAAACGACTCCTCTTTAAAATCGACCCTGCTTACAACATCTTAAACAATCGCCCATATACCAACGACGCGTATCCTCGTGTTCGGTGCATAAAAAAGTGAAAATCGGCAACATTGCCGCGTCGTTATGAAAATCGTTAGCTATCCGTTTCGGAAAGAATGACCCGCTGGCATTAATAAGGCGAAAGAAATCCGGGCTTTGTTTTGTTAGAACAAAATTACATTCAGTATTTCAGCGAGACAAATGTCGCAAAGTTCCACGGGTATATATCCGTGATTCTACAGATTGCAGAAGCTTCAGTTTTCCAAGAGCAAATATGCTGATATTACGACGAGTGTTATGCAAATATAGGGAGCGTGAGAGTAACGCAGGGATCGGCGTTACCGCATTAGAATGGTTTTCGCTGAACTTTACATATGTTGCCGTATTAAATCCGGCATCATTTCGAGAAAAAAAGAAAAAAAAATAAAGAAAAAGAAGGAGAAAAATAATCTCATATACTTTATTACAAGATGTTCTTCCGTGTTTAACATAATGATAAATATTCACTAGATATAAAAAATGCGACGGCATCAAGCACGGGAAGAACCTGTCTATCATGTTTATTTAAAATCTGACATTACAAGGTATTTCGTGGATCACATTTTTATGCAAATCGTTCGCAGATATCGGCAGCGTTGCTTATTAAACTAACGAGTTCGTGTAAATCATTACGTTTTATTGCCCCCGCCGTTTCAGGCGTCGTAAATGTTTTTGACGCGGCGATGGCTTTTGCTCTTGATTTAAAGCCTACTATCTCGTTAAGAAAGTCACAGACAAGTTTATCTAATTCAACCCGAACCGCTGCCCACCGACAATAACATACGCATCGCTAACGAACGACGCTTTCACAGTATTCAACGGATATAACTGAAATAAAATATTCATCACCGTCACGGCCGATACGCGCTGCGTCACCACGATCGTCAAATCGTACACGGAGAAAAATAATCGGTAGGCATCACAACAAGATGCCCGGTCAGAGTTATTAGTCTTCCGGTATAATTTAGTGACAACAAGTTTAGCTTGATACACGGAGAAAACGTTTTATCAAAAATTACTATATTATATAGTAATCTACACAGTAATAAAGAGTATTATTTTCATTTTTAAAAGCCCCATCCTACGTGTAGTAGTAAAAATAGTATTTTTTGATAAAACGTTTTCTCCGTGTATACACGGAGAGAAATTTGATAGTAAAATTTAGCATGAATCATGGTAATTGAGCATTACGACTGAAAAATGATAATTTTTAACATGTTTCGTGTTAATTTTTAACATTTTTTGTGCGATTTTTTAACACTTTTTGTGTTATATGTATGATTTTTAACATATTTTATCCAAAATTTTAACACAAAACATGTTAAAAATTATCATTTTTCAATCGTAATGCTCAATTACCATTATTCATGCTAATTTTTACTATCAAATTTCTCTCAGTGTACAAATACTAATAAGTATCTTGTCATATTTACATTTTTATTCAGTGATAATATCCTTTTGAGAGATTACAATCAATTAACATATAATTGTATATGTTACACTATGCGACTTTACGTGGAATGAGGTTATGTGTGACAAATGTATGAATTTAAAGATTCTAAATAATGTAAATATATGTTCTAATATATTCATTTATAAGATTAAATGTAAAATAAAATTTTCGGTACGATGCAATTTTGGTTATTCTAATATTCGTTTGATGTATAAGAATAATGTTACTACTGGAATATTATAGTAACTACAACTGGAAGCATATAGTTTGAACAGCTTTACTATTTGTTTCAATTAAACCAATCAAATGATAAAAATAAACATTATTTGATTACCGTCATTAAAAGTGAATGTTAAATTTTTCTCCGTGCACCGATAACGTACTCTTAAAACGATCATTTAATGCTTAACAGAATCGTTTAATAATTAGATGATTTTCCATTGAATATATTGCTAAGAAGAATTCATCTGTACATTAAATGATATTCGACTAAACATTGAAAAATGAACTATCTGCTAACGAATAGTGGATTTTGCTTAGTATAGTTGAGAAGAATTCGTATATTTAAACATATGGTATTGATACAACGAGAGCTGTAAGAAACTCAATAGCAAATATAACAAATATATAGTGTAAAAAAGAAAAGCTTATTTAAAATAGAATTATGTTTAAAAAAATAATGTTCAATGTATATTAATTATTTACATATAATTGTGGAAATCATAATTTTATTTGATGATAACCAAAACATTTCAAACGTCCGAAAATATTATACATTATTACTATTACATTAATTGGTTCCAGCTAACATTAAACATATCAATTGAATAATTTATTATATACATATTATGCATGAACATCTTTAAATTTATATAACATAATAATAAAATTTAAATATTAAAAATTATAAGGAGTATATAATTGACATTTAATAATTAGGTTAATATCACTGCAATTTAAAATTAATCATAAAAATTATTATTCATGATTATTAATTAACATTTTAAAAATTGAACTGCTAAAATGCACGCACAAAAATGATATAGTTGAATTAAAGAAATTATTTTGTTAAACGTATTTTGTCAATTTATCTGTGAAGTATCCGAGTTCAATAAAATATTTTGTAAATATTTACACTTTTGCTGAAGCGTTTAATATGTTTTTACTAAATTAGTGTGTTGATTCAAACAAAAAACATCAACAATATGACAAAATGATCGAATTTGAATCATATTTTGTTGTTCTAACAAAACTATTTGTTTAATTAAATAGCAACAAAACTGTTTGATTGAATGAAACAAAATTTGTTTGTACCTACAAAATATTTCTGTGCGTGTGTATATAAAACATATACATGGAAAAATTAATAAAATTAAATTAATACATAAATAAATACATAATTTATACTAATACTTACATATTACTAATACTTTGTTTACATATATATGTTTAGTTTGAGTTTATTAAATTTTATTATTTACCTTCTGACAATCAGAGGACTTTTATTAAACGTTAAATGAAAATCCATTTTGATAAATTAATTTAACCTGATGACCTATAGAATATGTAATTGTATTATTGTACTTTGTATTTCGATTTGAATTAGATGTTTCTTATAATAACTAAATTATGATATATTAACTATAAATGATGCATCTTTAGATTGTAATCTTTTAACTGTAAGCAAACTTTTTCATTTTTAAGAGCGCGTTGACGCTGGTCGAATCCACCAATGGACCCGGTATTTCAAATCCGCACGCGCACCATCCCTTCCCATTACGTTTTGTGTCTGAATTTCTTGCAGCCCGGTTTTGTATAAGTTTGCCTCCGAGTGCCTCGCCGTTTCCCCAAAAGACGGCGCAGGGCTGAAAGTATACCGCAAACAGCGAAAATATTTACAAAACTAGGACGCAAAGTTTGCGCCAACGATGACAATGCAGGCATTATAATCCCCGCTTGATATAATCGCATAATTTCGCGGTGAAGTATGCAAATGCGCGAAGGTTCGAACATAATAATACCGTAGCCCGCAGACAGCGCGGAATATCATTTACTGTCGAGGAGAGCGTATTTTTGCGCTTCGCCCGGAAAAGACGGGACCCGTCAAACTTTGCCGAGTCGACCTTCTCGCGTCGCCGTTCGCCGAAATCTTTGCAATTCAGCGGCGAATTGGAATTAATGAATTGCCGTCAAAACGTCAGAGTCGCGGCGAAAGTTGGCAGCCCGGCGAGAACCATTTACGGGAAATATCAAAACCCTCCTCGTCCTCGGTTTATAAACCGTTGCGCGTAAACGCGGCGTCGCGCGTGAAAAATTTGATCGGCGCGAAAGTTCGCGTCCGGGCCGTGAAAGGTCTCGGCGTGGGGGCGACGCTAATATTCGTCGGGATCGTTCGAGCGGCGTCCATTAGCCCAAATTGGATAATAAGGGAAGACGGAACAAATTTACGGGGCGTTATAAATTTGTCGCCGGGAAAGCCGCGTCCGTGAACGATACAAGGCTCGGCGAGTTTAATGGACGCGCGTTAATCGACGGTTTTATTTCGCGAACGGCAAACAATTGACGACCCGTCGAGGGCGCCGACTTGTTTCGAAGGCTCTTAAATAAACGAAATTGATTTTGCCATCGAGCTTCAAATCGTTTACGCGGTATCAATTTGATTGCGTCGCCGCGATCGAGCGCGCGGACCGGAGGCGAAGCGCCCGTTCGAGGGTAAGTTGAACGAGGTCAGGCGCGGTTCGTTCAAACCATCGGACGCAAACGTTTCCGCGGGATTGTTTATATACGCGCTCTCGATTGGCCGCGTATCGATCGGCGGCCGTGCGTTATGCCGAATTATGGCGCGCGTGGCTCCAAAGTTCGAAATTAAATTTGCAAAGTGGCCCCGTCCTGTTGGCGAAGGGAAACATTCTCGACGATGAGTTGACCGTCGGGTCGTATTACGGTCGCGAAGAGTTGCGAATTTCATCGAATGCCCGTTTAATTTCGGAATCTTGTATTTGTTTATTAAAATAATACGATTTTCGGGTCGAGCGCGGTTTCGTTCGCTTCCGAAAGTTCTGAAGAAACTGCGGCATTGCCGTTGCGACGCAAACTTTTCTATAATAAGATATATATGGCAAATTATTATCATTATCTTATTACGTCGACGATTCGGCCCGAATCGTTCATTATTATTATTATTATCATTATAGCGATGAGGTCAATCGGGCGTTGCGTTCGAAGAGCCAGTCGCCGATCGGATTTCGCTTTCCAAAGTAAATATACGGTTTAAAAATAAATCTTGCCGCGCGACTTTAAATTCATAACTTCGACTACAACGTGTATGAATGTTCGAGCGCACCTGCAGTTACATCGATTATCATGGATCGACGCGAAACCGCACACGCACTTATACGTATTTACCAGACAATGCGGCACGGTCATCTATTGTCTGGCAGAGGATGCTGACATAACCAGAAGTACGTTCATCTATTTTACAGACTCGACACACGCGTGTCTCTTTATAAACACTACGGATACGAAGCATTACAAAGTATGATGCATCTTATCCGTAATGTTACAAGTATACGGAATGATACAACGAGCATACAACGTGTTTTTGTTGTACAAATGACAAGATATACATATATATATATATATATATATATATTAACAAAAGTGTGTAAACATTTTTCAATTACAAAGATTGCGCGATGTGAGATAATAAGAGGTTGCGTTTAATCATATTATGCTTGACTTTGAAATTTAATTATCAATTGTGTATTTGTTTGAACAGATTTGAACGATGGACGTCGTTCATGGTCATCAATCAAGAATTGTGATGAATCGAGGAAAGTTAATTAATTACGATCGTCTTGATTAATTTATCTCCGCGACGTCGTTTTTTGCACGAAAAAAATGCGACGGGCGTAGGCACTCGATGGCGATTTGCCCCCCCCCCCCGATCGTAATTATTGTCACCGGTTTGACGCTGTAATTTTCGTCCGCGCGTGTTTCTTTGGTACATTTTCTTGTCATTATTTGCATGTTTTATGTATCAATTGATGGGAATGGAAGTTACGATTAATACGCGCATCTCTCGACATCGATCAAAAGCAAATTTCGTTAATTATTTGTATTTCTGATTCAAGCTCCGTACAAGCACGATTACAGATTTATGCTCCGTATAAAGCGCTTTCATACTTTCGAATGGGAAAGTTTATCTCGAGATGAAAATCATAACCGAAAATATTAAGCATTTGCATTTATGTGAAACGCTTGATCAAAATACCCCGACCGAGTTCGTCTGTGAATCATACAGTTTCTAAACCAGAATCTCATTGCCATTCAAATTGAAATAGATGTTTGGTCATCAACGTAGCGCGCGCGAATGGAAAAGAAATAATGAATCAAAAATTTTAATGACCGAGGAATCGTATTATTTCACGAAGCAACGAAATAACGGGTTTTTTTTCTTCTTTGGTTTCATCAACAACATTGTAATGCACAAAATAATTTATATCCACTTATATAATCATTTTCCTGCATCAAATGGCATTATTGCCTGGATATTTATGATTTGACATACATTGATTATAAAATAACAATTAACGAAGTCGTCAGCGAAACTGGTTACAGATATTCACACGATTGCGTAGATTCGACGAAAATATCTCATACAACTACACACACACACACATACGCGGAAACAAAACTTAATCGAAAAATTGATTCGCGTTAAAACCAAAGCACGCGCGAAATTGAGTTAAGTTGAACGCGTAATTAAAGTAAAAATAACGAATGTTTGTTTGAACAAGATTGGCGCGGTAACCGCGAATTGCCGGAATCAGATAGGTGCAGTTCGCGCTTATGTAAGCAAACTTGTGTTTGACTTTTAAGCATTTCCTTATGCGCTACTTAGAGCGCGCTGTCATTTTCCCTGAATCTTTTGAGCATTCGGAATCGCGACGTCTTTTATATGCCGGCGTCTAATGAGACGTGTAAGTGAAACGTATGTCGTCCCTCGACGTGCCGAGCAACGAGTAAATATTACACACAGAGATACGCGCGCGGAGCAAAAAGAATGACCTCAAAGCCAACGCGGTTATGCACAGCAACCGCAGCGAAAAAAAGTTTAAAATTTGCGCTTTGTAGGCGCGCTGGAAAGCTTTCTGACATTATGTCGCTCACTAGTCTTTTATCCTTGAACCCCTTTTATCAGTCGTTTTGCATATATTCGCGAAATACTTTGTGCACGGGAAAGTATAAGATGGCAAAGCGTAAAAAGTGACAGGCGGAATAATAAATCGACCGGCGTCAATATAATTATGCTCCGCATGGAAATTAGTGGGACCGTAAAAAGACGCAAGGATATGCGCAATCAGCGCGGCTTTCGAGATTAATTTACAATCGCGGTGCGCGCGGAATGCATTGCTAACTTCGCCGTCGTTAAATACGAAACTAGTTTTTTTCTTGCCAAGATGAGTAATGAGCCGCGCGCTGAACACGAAATACAATAATATTTTAGTATTCAAAATTTGTTTTCGAATAAATTCAAAGACCCCCTCCGGTCTATCCTCGACTGGTACGACGGTTTTTATCCATTAAGCGGTTTGTGACATTAAAACGACATTTTTTATGTTTCAACCTCAATCGTAACTTATCGTTCGAGACGAACGTGATATTGCGATGTTTCAAATTTTTATGTTATTCTTTGTCTTTCAATAAGCAGAACCTTCGAAAATGTCTTAATTACAAATGCTAATCGCAGTGTCGACGATAAAAAAAGTGTGCGATAAACAGGAAAATATATACTGCGAGTAATAAATGTTATTAATCATATAGAATAAAAAAATTAATCGAAACGAGTCGAAGATGGTTCAAGTGGTAGAAATAAAATGCGTCGTTCGAATCGGAATGGTCGTGGAATTAGATTTACTGTTTGTTATTCTATAATAAAAATGAAGAAATACAAAAACTTTATTCAGCGCAAATTATATAATACACGTGTCTTATTTAAGACACAAAGCGACTTAATTGCGACGCCTAAGTGTCTTAATCTAATGCACAATATTGTGTATATATAGTGTGATTTAAATAAGTCACTTTGTGTCTTAAAATCGTGACATTTAAGTGCAACAGTGCAAGCAAATGTTTCTAATATCACGACCCAGTTGCTTCGCAATCGTCAACCTGGATTCGCGTTTTTACTTCACAATTTATACGAATCCGTGGAATTGGCGATTAAAATGAACGTAATTAACAAGCGCGATAACAATTGAATTAAACACAAGAGATTCCGTTTTCAGCGGGCACATTCGATATGTGATAAGCGCATAAAGCCTGCGATCTTGAGCTACTGTGTATAAACGATCGAGATAATTTTCATCTTGAATCACAAAGTAGTTTGGTTCGAAATTGAATGCGCAAGAATCAGAGACCTCTCGGCATACTTACGTCCATTCTGTGCATGTGAAGTTTTGTATGCTTCTTAATTCACGAGATGTCAACTGTTCAATTTCCGAACCGATTTAATTTACAATCAAAATTACGTGTCTTCGCGACCCACAACTATGCATATATATATATATATATGTCTGTTTAGTTGATAAAACGAGATCTTTGCATAAACATCTGACAAAATGAATTCTCATTGTTAAAGTTACAACGAAGAGTAAAAGTGGCGCGGTTATTATTCAAGATCCCGAGCTATGATAATAAAATTAACACATCTTTAATTGACTGTTATCGCGATTGATTATACGCGCGTGATAACTTAAAATGATATACAATTATTGCGATGTTTAAGTTTCACCGCGCATAATTATTCCGCTGTAAAATGCATGTGTATATATTTATTGGCGTCGTATTCGGGGTACGCGTGAATCGTTCGTGTTAAATCACAATCAATTAAATTTAAGGCCCATTTTTGATTAATTGACGCGTTGACGCGTCGCGCCCTGGCGAGTGGGGAAAAGTGAAAAATAATGTGCTTGTGTGCCGGTAAAAAGTGTGCTTTACGTGAAAGCCCGACGGTCACGCAATTCGAAAGATTGTTCGATTCCGGAGTGACTTTTCGATGCAAGGCCTTGCCGCGTGAAGAATGTTTTCTCAGACATCAAAAACAATGTTTTATGCATGAAGAACACTAAATCCACCGAGTCTTATAGAAATGAAATATTGCACCACGTGATCGCGTACTGCGGTTTTTGTGATACGGGTTATGTATAAGATGAATTGAAAATCAATGTCACATTATGGACAGTGACATTTACAACAATGAAAAAGTTACACATTATTTTGCTATATATATACGGATATTGATTCCGTTAAGGTTATATTTTGTTAATTTATTATATTAATGCGACCGTTGATAGTATTGTTCATTTTGCAGTTTAATATGCAAAGCGAGAGTAATGTAGAGACGTTTAAATTTATGTTTTTTTTAGAAGATTAAATGTAATAATCTTAAATAAAGTGAATTATTATTAATTAAGTAAAACGTTTTATTTGAATTAGATAATATATATTTGTATTTCTAACCTAAATACTTTTAGAAGGATGTTAAATATTGATTATAATGCATATATAAAGCAAAACGGTTCACGGAAAGTAAACATTTTTTGAAGCAGTTATTATTTAATCAAACTTATTATATCGGCAAATAATAATAAAAATTAAAAAAAGTTTAAATCTAATGTCTTCAAATTGCTCTTTATTTTTAAACGAACTTACAAGATTACATAAATTCTGTAAAACCTACACTGAAAGAAAACATATTGTAATCGTGGGATGGTTTGCTCGTACATTCTTAAATATAATATAGTAATTGATATTCCATAAATAATGTCTATTATATATATAAGAATATTCGTTCTGAATGCCATTATATTCCGCAGTTGTTATAAAATAGTAAATTTTAGTACAAATTTAGAGTAAATTTTACTCTACATTTTTTCGGCAAAACTATTCTGTCTATACGGAAAGTATGCAGCGGTATTAAATTATGGAAGAATATTAATCGACGTTGATTAACTTTTAACTCGTCTTCTGCAATGCAGTAAACACAATATTATAAATATGTACAGCTGTTGAGTACACTTGGTAGGCATCATTCACACGCAAATAAGCTATTGCATGTCTCATTGATCATAGCGAACGGATGCATTGGATGCATTTTGATATAACACATAATAATGCAACACCCCAAATAAATTCGGCGCCAAGCGACAGTCTAAATTCAACACCCCCACTCACTACATCCACACACACTAATCACCAGCACACATAAATCCTACCTTTAATCAACAATATACACACTTAACGTTATACTATAATTCTAGTTTTCTACTGACATAATTCAGTTTCACACATACGTCATATTTGT
>JABFQC010003460.1:0-14073 GCA_022817085.1 Psilanteris sp. ZL-2020 | reverse complement strand
CATTTCATGGAATGATTATTGTTGTACATATGTTCCGTGATCACATTATGTTTGTCTGGTGGTAGTTTGAAATTGTTTTTATGTTCTTTAATTCTGATTTCGAGTGCCCTTTTCGTTTGACCTATGTGTGTTGATGGACAATTGTTGCAATTAATTTGATATATTATATTGTGCTGTCTAGTTTAAATCAGGTTAGTTTTTCAATAATTTTTTAAAATCTATTATCTTGCTTCTTGTAATATTTTATAAAAAAATTAACATCATTTTCAAATTTATTCTAACCATAATTTATTTATTGTCATTAGATTTTGTAGTCTGAAGAGGACCTATATTAAGGTCGAAACGTTACTTGATAAATAAAAATTATTAAACAAATATTGTCTGTTTAATTGGTCGTTAATACCATTAATTATTGAAAATATTAATGTTAACATAAGGAAATAATATTATTTCTTATATTGTATAATAAAATAAATAAATAAAATAAAAATATTGTTTGTAAAATATACTTACATAATGGGGTCCTGTTTCTTTAGTAAACTTTATTGGATCGCAATCTTTTATGCTTTGTATATTTAATTGAAATACATGCTCAAATCTAAAATATTGTTTGTAATTTATGTATTAGAAAATATATTTTAATATGAACTTAATAATTGTACTCTATTTAATTATATAACTAAATTATTATATTATTTACCGAGGCCAAATAATTGAAGTTAAATTATCCCAATATTTATCTAAAGCAGGAACAGCACGTTTATGACATGTTAATTGATACCTCATTACAAGATGTAAACATAAAAATAATGCAATAGTATCATAACAATCTTCCACAAATGACTGAATATTTTTTACCATAAGACTTAATGTTTTCCCCATTACCTAAAATGTATAATAAATGTATTAAGTGAACATTAAATAATGAGTAATGATAATTAATTAAAAATTAATAAAAAAAATTGTCTAATACATATTAAAAAATATAAACTCACTTGATTAAAGATATCCATAGCTTGCGAGCCACGAACTTTGAAAAATTCAGTTAGAAATAAATATTCACGGCATGCATTATCAACAAGAGCATATTGTTTGCTTCTGAATAATGCTTCGTAGTGATACTGAAATATAAGTAAATATAATAAATATTTTAAAATAACTAATTAATTAATAATTAATTTATAAACTAACAAATTTAATGTAATTTGTTTGTCAATTATTATTACTTCATTTACATTACAGATATGTAAACAATGTGATATTATAAATTTAAATCATAATATATAAATTAAAAACCAAATGTTATTTACAAGATCCTTGTAAAAATTATTAATCCTTATTTTTACTAAAAAATACTTGATACAATTTAATACATTGTTTAAATTAAACAAACATAAGGTTTGTTCTATATTTATATGATTATTTCTATAATTCTATAACATAGATTTTATTATAAAATTGTATAATTTTATCTTATTTAAAAAACGTTAACCAATATGAATTTTTCATACTCGAGTTTTTGAAGCAGTATGAGGAACAATAATTGGCGCTTCTAATTGAGAAGCCAAAACTTCTCCTCTAGTACCAATCGAAAAAACAGTTCCTCTGTGTTTTAATGATGTTTTATGAAATATTCCTCGACCAGCAGTATCTTCAACTCCCATCAAATCATCCTTTGAAGCACTTTCTTCAAACTATAAGATCATAATATAAATACTAATTACAGCTATAATTTTTAAAATTGGGTATATTTTTTAATTAATCGAATATAATTTATCTATTGTTAGAGATATTTTAAATTATTTTAAACTAAATATATTTCATCTATTATTCACCTGTAATTTCATCAGTCTTGATGAATATGATTTGAAATATGAATAATAAATCTTACTCATAGTATCAACATATTCTCCACAAATTTCTTCAGCAACATTTCTTTCATTTGCAAGCACAAATTCAAAGAAGAACTTGTATTTAAGCATATTGTTCTGTGGTACTTGATAATTGGTCATTGGTTTGCGAAATTTATAAATCTGTTCAAGAAGGTAAGTTCTTATCTTTGCCATAGCTTTGACTTTGAGTTTCTCGAGAATGTCCTTAACATCAGCACACGACTTTGATTCCTTAAAGCTTTGCTCTTTGACAAAGTTTATCTTGTGATTCAAGGTTTGCAATTGTGTAAGAAATTCTTTTTCTGTGACAGGAGAATCCATTATGCCTCTGAAAATAAAGTATTGAAATAATACTTTATACTAAGTCAGAAGATTAAAATTGCCTTAATACATTAGTTAGTTTTCATGATTGATATTTATTTACATATTAAATTAAATTAGTTATATCCATTTTTGAAAATAATTTGAATATTAGTTTAAGTTTTCTTATCAAAACCCTTTATAGATAATACAACATTTAAAGTACAATATCTATAGATAATACAATTTATATATTGCAATATATGTGTCATTCGTAATATATATAATTTAATATAAAAATATAATTTATATTTAATCATGAAATAATAGTTATTAAATTTCTAAGATAAATAATAACTGTATTCATGGTTTTGATTAAAATAATTTTGTAATTAAAGATAATATTCATTACATAATAAGAGCTTCAGAAACTGTCATATCTTCAATGAATTGACTTATAGGTCCACGAATCATTTGTCGATTTGACAGTTGTTGGCTCATAGCAACAGATTTCCGTTGAAGACACAAAATTTCAGTGCTGATACTTCCTAAATCCGATTGAAAGTTGAGCAACATGGATTCCATTTTCTAAAATACAATTATTAATAAAATATGTAACATAAGAATAAAATAAATTGTTATTAAGTTGTATAATAATTCTTACACTTAGTCAGCAAATAGTGCAATTGATATTTTTAAAAGTGAAATTGAAATCCTACCTCTAAAATATTATCACAGGCAGTTATTTGGTTATGAAGACTAGCGATATTTTGACTTTCTTTTATATAATCCTGTATAGATTTATTTTCAACTTCCTTAAGTTCTTTTTCTATTTGTCTGGAATATTGTCTTAAATCTGTGCCAGTCTTTAAGACTTCTTGCACCACGTCGTTTTCAAGTTCGTGAGGCATTAATATGGTTAGTTGAACGGGTATAAAGTAAATTTTAAAAATTAAGAATTTAATACTTAAAATTATAGTTTTAAATTGTTATACATTAATGTCAACAGATGTGAGCAATTGTCAAATATAATAATTATAATTGCATGAAGGAGAGTAACTTCAAAATAGTCTGTACAAAAACGTAATTGTATTATTATTTTAATAGAATTAACACTTCTAACCGAGAGTTTATTTATACACTAAGTATATTATACTGAATATTTGATTATATTATATTATAGGTTATGATTTATAAATCAGAAAATGAATCGATGTCAAATGTTGTCAAATGACAAACGTCATATGTTACAGGTTATGTTTTGTTATGAAATACTATTGCTCGATATGGAGTTCGTAAAACTAAAATTAGATGGCGTCAGTGCATCTAAAAAGAAAGCGATGTATGAACGTATGATCGTATATAAATTGTATTAAATTTAGGAGAAAAGTTAAATAAATCATCTTATTAATTTTACAAAAGTTTATATTAAATTGTTAATTCTGATATACTTACGGTACAATTATTATTGAAATGATGATTAAACATATACTTAAAACTATAAAATAATGATTGTTTATTTAAACTTTTGCTTAAATTTGCATTAAATTATATATATATACACTTAGTTTAATTTTATTGAAAACGTATAAACATAAATTTGACTTATATTATATTATTTACAAAAATGTTAAAAAATGAATGAGCTTATGTTAATTTTAAAAGTAGGGGACTTTTCCTCTTATATCCCATGCTAAAAATATGACAACAAAATATTCTTCTGTCATTATTATATTCATTATAAAAATTCTTCTTAATATATATCATAAGGCTGGCGGTGGTTAAGCTAACGATTATACAATAATTCGATTATACGAATTCATTATATTATTATTACTGTTTATTAATTTAAATTTATTAAAGCTATTGAATTACAATTTATATCATATGTTTTATTATTTATTATACGGACATATATAAATTAGTCACGTAGCTTGTTTTAACCACCACAAAGTGCTTATAAAAAGGTGCCGTAAAATAATTTAATCATTCATCAATTCTCGAAAGTATATTTTTATCAATATAAAGTTCAATATGTGAAGATGTGCAGAATAATTTAATCTTTCATATATAATATGCATATAAATGTATATATAATTTAAACATATATATTTATACTACTGATTAAAAAGAGAGTTATATAATACATTTGGAATAAATTTATTGCTAGAAAATGAGTTAAATAAAATGATTAATATTTTTCAACAAATGTTTATTTCGTGTGTGTATTTTGTCATAATTTGAATACATTTGAAATAACGCTATATTGTTTCCTTTTATGACACGAACAAATAATTATTATATATAGAAATATATATATATGGCCTATGTATACATAAAAATATGCATAATAAATATATGTACTACATTACTTATTTTTTCACAAAATAATCTCAATCCGGGTTTTATTTTATTAATTAAATTAAACAATAAATACTGTTTGTTACTGATGTTATATATAATAAGCTTCTTATTACGGAAATTTTTTGTTTGCGTTTTTTCTCGTGTATCATAATTAAGCGCACATTAATTTGTACATACATGACGAGTATCAGAAAGTAGCATGTAAATTATGCTTACGAATCTTTTGATACATTTTTTAAATCATAAATTAGATAGAATATCTAGCGAAAATAAAAATAATTCATTATTAACTAAATTATATAATCTCGAAAATTTAATTTAACGTATTTAGACAATAATAATAATAATATTAGTAAAATCAGAATTATACTATCAAAATTACATTTGAACTCCGAATATTCACATATGAAGATTTTTCGTCCAAATTTGTGCTATAAACTTTAATTCGAATTAGTTGTAAATTAAAGTTGCCCACGCCAAAAAAACATACGCCTATTTATTTAAACATATTTTATTTGATTATAAATTGAGTGAAATTTGTACTCGCGCTCGATCAGAAGCGCATGCGTCGTTATCTAGTCGGTAATTGGTGCAAATGAGCCCGCGAAATCAATAAATGCGACACTTTGGGTTTGGAATCGTCTTACTTCGCACTTCGTAACGTTCAGACGTATTCAGAGTGTTTAGACGTCCGGCGACCGCGGATCTCGACGCAGTGCATTTGCTTCGTTCCGGACTTCCGGACTGTCGGGCTTTGAATTCAGAATTTGTCCGAAAAAATTAATAATAAAATAAAATGCCGCCCGGACTCGGTGATCGTTTGAACGAGAGGAGTTATATTTTGGACGCACAAAAAAATTGCGAGGATGTAAGTTTTGTTAACCCTTTTTATCCCGTAGAAATCTTCGCCTTTGTTTTCAAGTTCGGCTCGACTGATAAGAACAGCGATTACCGACCGGCTCCGGGGAAAGTTTGCACGAGTGATTTTATATAACGCAGCGCGTTATACGGAGACGCGGATTAAGACGAATTTCAAATGGTGCACGGTTAATCGATGTAAACAAATGTTTATCAGTGGCGGAGAAGAGCGCGAATTCGCGGTCGCATTGATGAGTTCTTCGTACCAGAACCTAAGAAATAAACCGAATCGGGTGCGTTGCTTTTGCTAAAATTGCGACAATTTTTGTAACAAAATTCGTCGAGGCCAATAAAATAGCAAGGTTATGTTTTTCAAGAACCAGTTGCTATTTAATTATTGTTTTGCGTGCAATAAAATATTTGTATTTCAAGTGCAATTTGATTGTATTATTTGCGAATAAATTAATCGCGTCTCGAGACACGGAACACCGTCGCGGATTTTTGATACACCAATTTTAATACGAAAAATATTATCTTAACGTTTTGGATATTGCGTATCGCGTATATCGCGTTTTTATGTCTGTTTAGACACTTCCAGAAATTAATCTACAAATTAAATGTAAACCTTACACAACGTTTTAGTAACGAAAAGTATCAGAAGTTAATTTTAGTAACAACAAAATTATTTAATTATGTAATATAATATATATAATAATTATATTATTGTTGCATTATACCATTCACACATTGGATGAATGGATTGCAACTTTATACAAAAACGGTCCATTTTTTCTTAATTTCTGTTGCGTGAACATTAAATTAATTATTTATTATAATAAACGAAACGATATTTATAATAAGAGATGTATTGAATTTTAAAATAAATTATAACTAATTAATCTTATGTATGTTTATTTCTATTCAAAGTAAAATTGGTTAAAATGTTCAATAATTTAATGTATGTAAACCACAGATATAAGATTCAGACACATTGATATTACTCCATTAAACTATCGATACCGCAGATTGTATTGTAAGTTGTGGAATCTGCCACAGTAAGACAATATATTTCATGATTGAAAAATGACATTGATAATAATGAATCATAGTACATACAGTTTAAATACAGTAAAAATTTTCAGGATAGAAAATTAATGCTACGAATAATGAAACGGAATGAAATATTTTTATTCAAATAATCATTTGGAATTTTAAAAATCGAGATATAAAGAATAAATTAAAACTATATTTTGTACACATTTCCTATTATTCTGCTACATTTGAAGACACAAACTAGTATATCACATGGCAAAATAACGGTCATCTTTAAGTATATCATAATGGCATATAATTTTCTATATAATATAAGAAAGATGAATGAAATTTAAATTTATGTAATAAAAATAATCATCATTATTCATCCGATATCGAAATATTGTTTGAATATACATTTTAATAACATTTTTTTACATTTAACTCGATTGCTAAGACTGAATAATAATATAGAAACGTAAAATTCATAGGTTTTTATTTCGGGTATAAATAACAAGCTTATCAGTATTATTTTTTATTGAAATACGTGTCTATGAATACATCTTGAATAATGCAGAATCTACTAAACAATATTTCAATAACATTTAAAAACAATAAATTAGCGGCAAAATACGATTTTAAATACTGGAAACGTTATTCACTAAAGTTTAGATAATAAGTATAGCAAGATTTAAAATCGTGTGTTTGATATCAAATTTACGAAATAAGTGAAGAAAAATTTCTTTTTATTGTGTAAATATCATCTTATATTGTAACAATACAAAATCATATGGACTATTCATTAATTCAACTGAGCAGTGTTTTCATATTTTATACACAAATCGTATAATATATTATATTTTCTCAGTGTCTTCGACGAGTTACAATTCAAAAATTTTGAAACAAAACTTCTTAACGAAATCGAAAAATTACGAATATCGTCGAATGTCATTTAATAATTTTGCAATTCGCAATTTCTTAAATTTATTTCTTGAAATAAAATATTTAAATGAATTACAAAATTTAAGTTTTGAGAGTATCATTTTACACTTTGCCCATTAAACGTTCCTTTCCTTTATTAATATATATATTATTAAATTAATATTCTCATTTTTATTTTTCAGACATAATTTTCTATGTTGCAAAGTATATAGAAATTCGTATGTGATGTACCAAATTTATTCACTATTTGAATAATTAAATATCGTCTGAGAAATTATCCGCAAATTTAATACGAGAAAAATGAGCTAAATTAATGCTCAACATACATCTCATATTTTCATTGCATTAATTATATGAAGCTCCAGCTTTTTAAATTAATTTTTGATGTTTAATAGAATACATATTATTGATATAAAATATAATTATGATTGTCATCGGAAATGAAATGTTCTTTGCTTCATAGTTTTGAATTTCTACTCATTTTCATTGTTTGGAATTTCACTATACCGTAATATGAAGTTTAATTTCCTACATAATAATTATTTCATTCGACCGCGTGGACAGCATAACATTTCATCCGAAGATTTATGTACATTTTAATCTTTATTCCTTTTCCATTTAAACAAAATTATAATTATTTCAATTTTCTAATATATTCAATTAAATTACTTTATCTCTTTTTAATTTATTTACTGCTGACAATAAAATTGTCTGAACTATTTACGCGAGTGTTCATTAATATTAGACAAATTAACAAATTATAATGCGTTATTATAATCATTATTATATAAAATTAAAGCATGACCAATACAAAGTCGAGATATGGCATGAAATTTATACGGCGTATCTTCATCAACGTCAAATATTCAATTTTTAAAATCTATTTAAGTTCCATTTTGCAGCTTTGCCTGGATCTATGATTATTTTTGTTTGCTTTTTAAATAATGTTTTAATACCAATTTCGTCATATATTTCGAGTTTTATGCGCAAGTCCAAATCTAATTACTTTGTATCATTTAATTTGTGTATATTTAAATAATTATGTTAATAACAATGTTACACTTTTTATAAATTACGACTATAAAATATAAAAACGCAATATATCCTACATTGTTTTAACCTTGAGAACAAATATTTTATTTTATATATTGTTTTTAACAATATATTATTCAAAAATCTGTTAAAAATGATAAGTTTATTAATTATATTATATGTTATTAGTATATATATATATATATACTCGTATATATATATATTAATTCAACAAATAAATATATAATAGATAAATCGATACATAATATTCTTATTGGAAATTATTTTAATAAAATATTCTACTAGGCGCTGTCTTTATTCATGGTAATGCATAAATTCATCTTAAATCAATGTCAACAAAATTATGTTTAATACATGATTTGCAGCTTTAATATATATATTACACGAAATAGACAAGTAAAGGAAACTTACGATACTTCATTACTTCAATGAATTCTTGAAAGATATTGATAACAATAAAATCATATTCACAACATTTTATTATACTTCAGATATATGTTAGGTAAATTAATTTTTTTTTGAAAAGAAAATTTATCAATATTCCAATGTGGTAGTTTGTTCGTAGTACAGAATAATACAATTATTTATAATAAAACATTATTATTTCATATTTTGTTTGATCATATTATACATTTCACCACAGCACAAATCTTTTTAATAATACTTATAACATTGTTAATAAGTTTTACGATTAATTATACACAAAGTTGCTATAACAAACAAAACTTAAAAATAATAGCAAATATTAAAGCTGTTAAAATTGATTCCGAAGAACTTTATTAAATTCCACATTTCAAACTCTCGATTCAGCGATATCCTAACACGAAATACTAAGATGAGAAATTCTCGTTTATTTTTAGCGCAAAATTATTTTTGTTAAACTATGGATTTAAAGAAATGTATGGAAAAGTATATTGGTGCATTTTTAATGTGTATCTACAAATTATTGTAGTATATAGATATTGAATAATAGATAATGTTACACGAAGAAAAATATGACTGAAATTTTATTATAAAATATACACGATACTAGACGTATATTTCGAAAACATATTTAAAAAATTATTAATTAATATTAGTAACTTTTTATAACATTACTTTATGTATAATAATTTCTAATACAATAAATTTCATTGTCAATGAATTCCACTCCAATAATTTTTCATTTACATTGTACATTGTATAATGTTATTTAATGTTTAACATTATTTTTTCTACGCATAACTTTTATACGTATGTTTAATACATATAGTAATTTAAAGTACACAGATATATATTAAAACTTTCAAACAACTACCGTTATTTTTAATTTAATTTAATTTAAATATTCAATTTAATATATTAATTGTATTTATTTTAGTCATTGTTTATAACATTTTAATACAATGTAAGGGCATAATATTTGCAATAGTAAGTTTAGCTATTGTGAAATATTGTGCTATGAAATAAAATAAAATCAATATTATTTATATGTATAACGTGATTTGCTATTAATAAATTAAAATACGTGGTTTAATACTGAGACCATATATTTGATCTAACGATGAATATATAATAAAATAACAAATTTATAAATATAGACTAAATTATTTATTAAATAAAGAAATACAGGATTTTGAGATTGTAAAATCAAGTAGTGTCATCAGTTCAAATTCGCCATTGTCTTTACGGTCCACCTCGTATTGCGATGAACTCAGCAAACGGTACTCGAACTCCCACGATTCTCCAGCCACGTTTCCATTCGACTTACCTTTAAGGATCTCGACGTTATAATACAAGTTGCTCAGTACACGCGAAGTCGTTGCGCGTATTAGTTTACTTTCGAAATTCAATTTTGTGTCAGATTATGTTTTTGAAAGATTATATGAATTTGTTCTAGTTTTTGTGTTTTTGTGAAATTAAAAAATAGCAAATTTTTGTATATAATTTATAAATTATTTTTATATCAATAATTCATTTTAATCTATACTTAAATAATAATAGATGAACCCCACAGAAAAAAGTATATATATACCGATATCTAATCTTATATAAAATTTAAAATAAGTCGAAACTGAATTTTTCCAATATTTATATTTTTGTAAAGAAAGTATTAATATTTTACATTAAAACAATTTCATTCCATCTTTAAAATTGTATTAATGAAAGATGACTAAAATTACACAGAAAGAACAAGTATATTAAAAATTACACCAAATATTAAACGTTTGGCAGTTTATAAATAAATGTTTAATATATATATATATTATAACTTAAAATTAATTAAAACTACACATATTTCAGTTAAATTTACTGACATGTATGTAAAACTAGCTGAAATTTTGATATTAGATTTTTTAATAAATTAAGTTCATCTAACATAAGTTATCCAGTATATAGAAATAGGAAATAAAAACGAATTAAGCAATAAAAAAAAGTTAAATTATATATTGCTACAGAAAATGCCATTTTTGATTAATAATAATTTGATAATTACACCTTATCTTATCATCTTATTTTGAATAAAATTAAAGCAAGAAAAATAAATAAACTGCATTTTTGCACCGAGAAAATTTGGTTATATGTTTCTTTACACAAGTGTGTCTTTGATATTACAATGTAGATTCTCAGGAGTGACAGTGAAAGTGTTAGTCCGATCGCGTTACACGCTGAGTCAGATCACTTTCACGGTCTTAGTCTAACGGTCGATTTTGGTGGATTAAGTGCGCAGCTGCTAGCGAATTTGATAACATTTAAAAAATACAATCATTTGAACTACAAATCATATAATATAAACATATAAGTCTTCTCCTCTATAATCGCAAAAGGACTTGATGTGTGAATTTGATGTGACGTAGCGGACGATTTATCTCCATACTAATAGACAAAATGATTCGCGATTCTCGCTCACCTGCTTATGTCAAACTTTGGCAGGAAGGCAGTGTGGGCTCCGACGAATCCTATGATGATATGCGACGACTGGTCAGGGTAAGAAAAGTCAATCATAATTCAAGTATAAAACACTCTAAAAAGGTATCTTAACAAAAACATAATCAATGAATGTATACATAGAACATATACATAATTTCGTAGTTGAGATTCCTTCACTCTTTTGCCCAAAATTTCATGTTCATATCTAAATGTCCAAGTTCATTTCCCAAAAATTAAAACCAACTATTTTAAATATTAAAACGATCATTTCGTTTTCAAAAGTCTGTTCGTTGTAAAATCTTTCATTAACAATCAGTTACATTTCCTTATCAAATATAAAATATTATCGGTATTGATGATGATATTATCATTCTATTACATATATATATATATATATATACTCTATAATATTCTTTTCTATTTTATCAATTTTAGCACATTTTTATTTTGAGAAAGCATTATAAAAAATTACAAAAACCTTCTTTATATATACATATAATTTAGTATCTGTCAGCATTATAATAGAATATTTTAATTTATATTTAATTAAAAATATACATTTCCTCATAATAAATTAAAAAATAATCACTTACATTTCAAACGATAATAACAACCTTATGTCTTTAAAGTAATAATAGCAATCAAATAATACATATCAAATAATATCAAATAATTCCAATTTGTTTCTCTTTTTATTTGCCGATTTTTTTATCTTTCAATATTTTAAAATGTTAACACAATAAATAAATAGTCGTTATATTTTACATATATATATTATTTTGATTTAAATTATTGTGGAAAATATTAAAAACATTAACATTATTAAAACAAAATGTTTAACATTTTTAGTATATAGTTATAAATATATAAAAAATTATTATAATTATAAATATTATTTAATTTAATAAATAAATATAATGTAATATAAAAAAATAAACTAAGTCAAACTTCTCTATATAATATAAGCTATAATCATAAAACTCGCCATTATACAATTCTCTACAATGCGAGTTATAAAAAATGTTTGCCTATAAGTCATTACGAATGGACCCATAATAAGATTTTTATTTAAAATTCTCCGTACGCGAGTTTAAAATTTAATATATTGCTTTAAAAGCTATTATTTTTATATATAAATTGACTATTAAGAATTATATTACTCGCGTCTTTTATTTTCTTCCCTTTCAGACGTTATATATATTATAATTCAATTTTTTTTTCTTTAATATTCTTTTTATTTACAATTCGGTTTTGCTATTATAAATAACTCCCATTATGAAACATATTATTGTATATTCAATATAATTAACATCTTTAAACAGATAATTTTAACGTACATATATCATACGATATAAGTACATTTCTATATAAATGACATTATTTTTATTTATTTCAATTATGTTATTTGGTAAAATAACTTATCCCTAAATTTATACGTATATGATATATATCTATGCAAAACAAATATGTATTTAGCAATATAATTCTTTTTTTTTAAAGTTGTTTATAATTAAGTTTAAATTACACAATTTTTACAATGAAAAGACTTGAAAAATATCTATGAGTACGATTTGTATGAAAAACTTAATTATTCATACAAAATATATATAAAAATATAGCATTATTTCCAAACAAATAGTATTAGTTTTCTGATACCATTTTAGAGGGTTCCTTCTAAATTCTTCATGATATATTACTTAAATTTCTATGCATGTATTCGGCTGCATGTGAAATTTTTTCGCTTATTTGCATACTGTCAAAGTATCAATTGGATGATATGATACACTTCGAAAAGGTTTTTAAATATCACTTCATCTTTATCTGAAAGGATAAATTGAGGATATATATATAAAATATTTATGCAATCTCGATTACTATATAAGTAAATATTTATCATTCATTGTTAATGGAAACATTGGATATTTACTTTAACATTTAAGGAATTACTTTAAATATTATATAATTTAAAGGTTCAAAAAGATAAAGTCTATAGTTTATTGAAAAAAAGTTTATATATACGTATTATTATTACATAAAGATATTCTAATTATTTTGTTTATTTATAATTATTATATACCAATGTATAGTAAAAAGTAAACTGGTTAAGTTTGGTCGAAGCTTGACAAAGATTGGCCGATGTATGGCAACCAATGTTGGTGAATCTCTGGAACGAAACGCCATAATTTACTCTGGTACAACCTTGACACCAATTTTAAGATGAAGTCTGGCCCAAAATAAGTGCTGAGACAACAGCCAGTAATTCTCGACGTAAAATTATACATAAACCAAGCTTCGCTCAAGTTTGGCCCTTGCGTGGTCCACAGTTGTCTAAAATTGGCTGATGATTGGCTATTACTCGGCGATGCTTAACTACAGGGTTTAACATTATCTATTGTACAACTACGGTCAAAGCATATACCAATAAGTAATAACCAATGATTGACCCAACATTGTTAATTAGAATAATGTAAGTTTAAAAAATTGTTGATAACAATTTTGATTTAAAACAAAAATTATAAAACTATATATATAGTTATAATTTAAGCATGAAATATTGAAAACCTACACTGAGAAAAATTAAACGTAGAAAATTGATGTTTATAATACTAATTTGGAGACATTAAAGTAAAAACCCAAAAATTACTGTTTTTCCTTGTAAAAATACAGTTTTTCATACCAAATTTTCCTTCTATTTTTTATTATAATGCTATTATAAACAGTA
>JABFQC010003459.1:0-14074 GCA_022817085.1 Psilanteris sp. ZL-2020 | reverse complement strand
CAAATGTTCCAATCGTAACTATTTGAAGATACAGTGGAGAGTTTGAAAGGTGAAAAATCTCAACGATATTTTTGAACATATGGAAACTAAAAGTAGCAGAGAATGACTGTCAACTAAAAATTTATTTTCTGAATAATCTTGAACCTTGGAAGAAAAATGTGATATTGTAAAACATAAAACACATATTATTTGTATTGATTTTCATTCAGGAAGAAAAAATACTTTGATTAATTTTACATTAAAATATTAAAAACGAGAATTTTCTATACTAAAAAATGTTAAACCAAAGTATACAAATTACTACCGAGAGAGAACTATTCCAATATGCATAAATACGATAAAAAAATAATTGGCCAAAATGTAATAATACACTTATATTAAATTTAATATTAGCTTAAAAACGCATTTTTATTAAACTTTAAACGAGCTCTCGTATTTAATCCGCGCAACGAGCCATGACAAGTTATCCAATGCTATAAAACAAAATCCTATTAAAATGTATTTAAAACAACAAATAATATTTTCGAAAACTTAATTGGAATATTAAATCTATACAACACATTAAAAATTAATTTAAAAAAAACATAGATAAGAAAAATTCAATAAGACGAGTGATATAGAAAGTATTATTATTTATTTATATTTAAACATTTATAAATGTATCCATAACGAAAAGTTTACACTGATTTTAAAATAAAAACGAAATCAAATACTCGACATGTTAATATTTTTATTTAATTTCTTTTTCTTAAAATAATCATGTTTGATAACAAAAATACATTGTAATAAATTACAATACCAATGACGATGGAATGCAACATCATTTGATAAATTTTTTATGAACTAGATACCTAGATTTCGAAAAAGATATTTCGCACAATATATTTTCGCGTAGGAAATATCGTCGTATTTTCATGTATTATTTATATAGAAAAAAGTAAAGTCAGGTAACGATTATTTCTAATCTATCAAATATGAAACTTTTTTCGAGAACAGTAATCTGAAAATAAATGTCATGTTGAGTATAGAATATTTTCAAAAGTCTTAGTCATGTTTTTTGTACCAAGTATGTTTTTATGTATCAAGAAATCGATATGTTCATGTTCGGACCTCGAAAATGTCGGCAGCTATTTACTATTAAAGGTCAGTCAGCGGTATAAAATGAAAAGCAAAACTGATTTTCGACGTTATTGTCTGAAATCATTATACCGAATCTCTCAAGACTGTGATAAAAATCTCTTAAATGTTTCTATACATCAAATAGAGACTTATGTGGTAGTTTTAGTTATAAAAACCGCTCACTGATCATTTAGGCATTTGAAATAGATTAAGAAAAAATGTATTTCCATATAAAGTGTTGTGCCGTTGTCTATTACAATACAATGACACTATTACAATAAGAAGGATAATTTTAATCGTTTTTCGCAACACTTTCACAAAATAGAAATTTACATATAAATAGTAGTGTCTGAATGTGAAATCCTAAAATAAATTTAAAATATAATTCGTATTTCATCAAAGTCAACTTTTACATGATATTTCAAATAAAATTAGTTATTTTTAAATTTATTAAGAATGCCGTGATCAGTTATGACTCATATATGTTATTATATCAAAATTAAGTTTGAAATTACTTTACTCGGTACAGATATAAAGGTATATATACTAGATAAAGCAAATTCAAAATCCTCTATTCAGATATGCGACTAACACTTTATGTGAATACATCTTAAACAACAGATATATACTACAGACATAATATGACTGCCTTGATATCGATTTAGACCCATAACTAATAAATAATAATAATAATAATAAATAATGTTAATAATAAATTATTAACATCTTCTGATTTCACCATAACATAATACAAATCGATAAATGTGAAATTTACAATCATTAAACATATGACATAAATTACGACTATTTTCCAATTGAATTAAATTAGAAATTGAAGTTTTCGTATATTTTTTGAATAATAATAATAATAATAATAATATATACATTTTTTTTATTAAAAATTAATATCGTTGTAAGTTGCAAAAAATGCAAATTATTTTTTAACTATAAGGAGATGTATCCCATGTAGAAAAAAACAAACGGCCCAAGCTTGGCCCAATACTGTCGACGGTTGGCCGAGCGTTATGTACCAATGATGGCCCATCGTCGGAATGAAACGCCAATTACCAGTCGCCCAATATTAGATGCCGGCGTTGGCACAAGCTTGAGCCCTGCTTAGGCCACGCTTGACTTTTTTTAAAAAATTAATTTAAAAAAAAAATAAAAAAAATAATTAAAATAACATATTGATAAATTGCTATATATTAATATACCTGAAAAAGTAATTATTATGATAAAGAATCTTTTATGAACGGTCACTCATCCAAGCAATGACTGTCGCCAATGTCGCTTAACTTCTTGATGGTAGTTTCTGCTGTTGCCACTCTATCCACAAGTGTGAATTAATCACAATTATATTTTAATGATATTGTGTTCTACATGATAAACGGTCGGTTGCCAATGTTGGGCCAAAAATAATTGGCGCTTCATTCCGACGACTTGCCGAGATTGGCATCCAAGGATGTGCCAAGTTTGGGCCGATCGTTTTGAACTGGCAGAACACAGATTTTTCTACAATAAGTATACGACTCAACAAGTTGAAAAATCTAACTATTCAATAAATATAACTCAACAATTACGTTCAATTACGTTTTCAGTCATATGTATTTTCTCAATAGCATATATAATAGTTCTTATTAGTTTTTGCATTAACGAAATGTTGACAAGTTTCTGTGAAATTATTTCCTTTTGAAAATATGTCTTCAGACATGTTGACAAACTCCTCTGCTTGGCTTTATAAGATTAAAAGAGATTCTGCTATCAATGCATTCGTCTAGGAATATTTGCTATTATATAATATTAAGGTTTATATCATAATATTATCATTATCAATTTGTAAACCTTATAAATAGCATTTGTGTAGATAAACGTCAATTCCTCTTATATTTAACACAAAATTACTCAAAGCGATCATTTGTAAATTTTTTCTTTTTTTATTAAATTTGAAATTTATCTTCACAAATCTAGGACATAAGATAAAAGTGACCAAGAAAACTCATGTCTGATCTTAAATGTGAAATTACTAAAAATTACTAAATTACTAAAAATGTTATAACTATTTTTATATTAATAATTATAGGAACTAAAATTTGTTTTTCTAGTGGTTGGTTCTCTAATAGCCGCATACATCATTGTACAAACTGAGCGAAATGCAACTTGATAAAAAGGCAATTAGAAACTTACAAAACATTATACTCAATTTTAAATGCTTAATTTAAGAACCAGGAAATTAGCAATTCTATAGTGAGATGAATAATAATCTACCATTAATATAACTAGATAATATTAACAAGTTAAAATGACAGTATTAATTAATATAACAAAAATTTTAAGTGATTTTAAGAACTTGGAATTATCGACTAAAATTTGAATTTTTCGAATGACTAAAGTTAGGTAGTCAGGTTGATATTGATTGTATGCATAATGATGCGCTGAAAGTTTAGCGTTTAGATTAGATTGCATCTCATGGCCCTAAAGAATTCAAGAAAATTTATGTTTCAATTGCAGATTTTCGCAACCACAACCATATTGTACAAGTCTATTCGACGGATATTGCTCACTAAATAACAGTTTTCGTGATCTATTAAACTCGTTGACCTATTGACGGATAACATTTTTGACGTTTCTCTTCAATCCCGTTGTTCCTTAATAAAGGCACACGTCACCGATATCTACAATTGTTTAAACTGTTTTGTCGATTTCTTCACATTGTTGTTAAAATTGTTTAACCTACAATAACCTATCGATGCAGTTGTGAGCTTTTTCGTTTTTCTTTTATTCGTGATAATGTACTAATATACACTGAAAGAATTAATCCTGAAAAATTTACTATACTATATTGTAAACATGGGATAAAGGAAAAAAATGTAAACAAATATGATAAATTATGGTTAAAACTTCAATAAATGTGATAAAAATTACCATACAATCTGATAAATATAATAATATATTCAGGTATTTATTTAAATTTTTTTTCTTTATCCGATGTTTACAATATTGTCTGGTAAAGTTTGCAGGATTATTTCTTTCAGTGTACGTTTATTAAGATATTGCTTTATCTCAAACTCATACTCTGAAAACATCATATTACAGATGGTTAACTTCTACGGGAAAAAAAGATCCCCAAGAATACGCACCATTATTGTTATTTAATGCTTTCTTAACAAATTGAAACTGACAGAAAATTTTATCGCAGCTTTCTAAAATATTATGTTTATATTTAATTTTTATATTTTTAAATTTATAATATTCACTTTTATACACTTAAAAGTATTAGTAATCGTGGGATGGTTTGCTTTATACAATGTACATTTATTAATATAATATAATAATTGATATTCTATAAATGATAATGACTATTATATATAAAAGAATATTCGTTGTGAATCCAAATCTATGCTACAATCGTTATAAAATATGTAGTAAGTTATATATTAATATTTTGCCACTTTGCGTAATGGCAAAGCAAAAAAAAATAATTCATTAAATGAACAAATATGTCTACATGAATATAACTATAATAAAACATTCCATAAGATATCCGATTAAATAAACGTTAATTACTAATAGAATCTAGTTAAATTATTTTGAAATAAATGTAAATAAAAAAAATATATCTATGAATAAAACTAATATTGTTCCTTGATTGCAGATATTGAATTACGACGTGACGTTGTATTGATTTTCAACTTAACACAACATGTATGTATACATTTCGTCTAACAAATACATTGTTCGTTGCAATATTTGACATTTTTAAACTACGCGGTTGAATACAACGAGTGTCACTTTTTGTATCAAATTTACTAAGCAAATACACTTGTGTTAATGTTTTACCGTTTTTCATTGAAAATATTAATGCTCCCAACTTTATATATATTATAAATATATTAATCATTACAAAATTTACCCCCCAAAAACAAATTTGAATGCATACTCTCTGGTTCACAACATCACGCATGCACTCTTTTTTTTAATCAATTTTTAATGCAAATAAATATTTTAATTTTTGAAAATAAATGTTTTACAATCAAAATTTTATTATCAAAATGTCATCATGGCATATATAAATTTTGAATAATTAAAATTACGCATAGTGTATGCCACAGAAACATTAATAAATCTTACTTTAAGCTTTTGTGATCGTTAGTGCGGTCAATTTAACTTACACGTGCATTAATTTTGCAGAATTTGACAAACTTAACAAAATTTTTAATTGTCTTAATTTGTATTAATACGTATAAAAGTATTTCACTGGATAATGGAGGTAATCTCAATAAAAATATTAGAAAGAATTTTATCCGGACTTAAAATGCCCGTTATACTAAGACAACGAGATTTATATAAACATAGATGGCAATAAATTTAGTAATTTAAAATGCAAAACAAACAATTCAGCTCGTAAACATCACAATTTTTATCTTTCACCTTTATAAAAATATATTAAATGACCAAAATTGATTACATTGACAAAAAAAGAAATAATCTTTAACAACTATTCAATAAAAATTATATATACTAATCCATCGTTAAAGAATATGAATTTGATTAAAAATTACATCATATTATTTAATATAGTTTAAATATCTTCTTATTATTAAAATAATCCTTTCTCAGTGCAATCAAATCGGACATCGCCGATCGCATTAAAGTTAGATCGTATTAAACGGAGTTCATATTAAAATTAGCCACCTCCCTTTCACGTGGACCGGACAGAGGATGCTACTTTGTAATCTTAAATAAAAATCTCTATTTTTTTTCAAATTTAGATTTTACAAGAAGAAATAATTTTTCTAAACCATGTTTTGTTCTTCATATATACCACTCTATTTGCAACAAAAATTAAAGGAAATATTTGTTCTAAACGATTATACTTTTATTAAAACATTTATTAAAACACATTAAAACCTTACATCGCCGAGTTTTTTCTTGTGGCATTATTTCATAGTCAAATTGTTTGCAGAACCTGATAGAACATATCAGAGATGTTTGCACGAAAATTACACCGACATACTTTTTAATTGCATACATGAATTCTAAGCACGTATTATTAAATATGTCGGAACAGAAGATTATTTTGAGCATTTGTTGTGTGTAAGCTGAGTAAACTTGCCATACCAAAAACTTTTACGTACGATACGCATTTTGTGTTTATACAGCGACATCTAATTCTAATATCAAATAATGTTCCAAGCAAACCCTAGATATTGTTTAAATTGAATCAAATTTTGAAATAATAAGTAAATATTGTAATAATTCTAAAATAGAAGAAATTTGTGTACAATTATAACTTTTATATTCAACATTTTTTCATACAATTCGTTATTTTTGAAGTATTTAGTGTGTTAAGTTAAAAAAACTGTATTTACAGTACAGCGATATATATATATATATAAATTTAATCCGGAATATAAATATTGAAAGAAATTGTTCAATCTCAGTCATACCTATAAATTACATCGTAAAACAATTTTAAAATATTACATGAATGCTCTTATATGTGTTTTCACATTAAATTAAATATCAGCTAAATGAATTTCTTCTTCACATACAACATACTTCACCATATATATAAATAAATTTCACGTAACCAGAAATCTATACAAAAATATATTGCAACTCGAAACGTACTGAATTGTTTACGTAAATATAAATAATGCAAACTGTACAGTGAACAAATATCAAAGACACGAATTATATGACAATAAAAAATCGCAAATTAATTAACCGACCATTTTTAGTTTTCGGTACAAACACATCCAAATTGAATTTGTCATGTGAAATCTGATTACTGATTAATTGTCAAACACGCGCCGAGTTACCGAGTTCTAATTCAAAATGGACACCGGAACGCCCAAATACTCTGTCAATGCAAACATCATTTTTATTAGTCCTTTGATTGTAATAAATGGCATGCGCATATATAGACGCAAATAGGTCAAATGGGTTATATTTTACGTTTATTTTAAATGATACAAAATTGAAATAAATTAATAATAATATGCTAAAATTACAATCGATATATTGATTTTATTATTTCTGTCATGTAGCAAAGACATATTTAGTATGCCGTTGAAATGAAGATATCGAACGAGTTTAAATTCATGTTCAATGTAATGTCTATTGTTATGTTCGGTTTCTGGAGTTCGCAATCTTTCATTCAGACTTCGAAGTATCTTAACGTTTGATCGAGTTCGAAGCATTTCAACTCTTTTAACAATGAATTTAGAACTAAAGTCGTTTGCTGAAAACGCAGTCCTTTGCAAGAACGTTGAGTGTGCTTCACTATTTTGCGTCGACATTAGCTATAGTGCATTGAACGTTATATATATATATATATGTATGCATGTATGTATAAACTTTGCAACTATATTTTACTAAGAATGAGATGCGCACTGTTTATTGATAGACTAGTCGATTTGTGGAAAGATTTAGTATTGAAGGTGTGAAACAGTAGTAAAATGTTTAGCCAGAGCATTTGTACAAGCTCACGAGGAAATCTTCTACAGCAACCTACAGTTCAAGTATTTGCTTAATTACTTCGATTGGAATTGGCAATATTAGTCTTACTGTGTGCAGTGCCCTTGCTAGAGAAATAAGTTTCGATATTTACATCAAAATCAGTTTCCACTCAAACAACAAAGATAATATAAAATTAAAGAGAAATACTAACAACCTGTTATATAGCGATATTTATATACATTCAAACATTAGTAATTACAATTATATTTAAAAGATATTACAATTAATGAAAATATCACGAACATGCGGCTATTATTATATTTTAGGATTCAAATATACATTAATCAAAATTACGTACATGCAATGAACGCGTTAAAAATAAAAATATAAAAAAATATAAAAATAAAAATTAGGGTAATTATAACATTAATTCTTAATTGATTATTGGACATTTAATTTATGACGGGATTATAATTAATAACGTGAAAATGAATATATATTAAAAATAATAAATTTACCAATAATATATACATATATTATTAGATTATTTATATCTTGTACTGTAATTAATCTATTTCAATTAAAGCGCATCTCTTCCATTATTTTAAAACATACAAGTCTCAAAAAGTATTCATATTATGAAGCGAGAATAATATTTATTTCCTCTCGGGACAAGCACATTAAATCATCCGGAATTAAAACGTTTCCAACAACATATTTGTTTAAATCTGCTGTAAATTACTGCGTATATAATTTTTAATTGATATCTTCTGGCTAATAAAATGTCTAATATAATTGCACTTAAGTTATATTCGAATTACAGGTTATAATTATATTATGATATAAAAATCATATTTAATAGGAAGTAATAATATATATAATTGGACATCTCCTTCTGCTTCTTCAGTTATAAAATTTAAATAGATATATATAGAATTTAATGAATATCATGATTATTGATAATATATTATATAATTAGTTAATAAGTGAAATATTAATATACGCCTATTATTTTTTCTTGTATTTATGTATAAATGAATAAAGGAAAATACGCGCTAAACTTTTTGTATTTTACAGAAATAAATTAACGACTTATTATAATTTAAGTGAACCTTAATAAGACTTTGGTATTAAAAGGTTTTACATTATAATTATTCTGGGTAATTATGGATAATGATTATTTATTTAACATAATAAATATTAAAATGGTATATTAACGTTTTATAAAATTATAATATCTACATTTATAATGATTAATTTTTCAATTATTTACTATATACATCGAGATTATTATTATTGATTTATTATTAATGTAAACCTTATCTGTAAGTATGAATACTTAATTTAATAATTTGTATTAAAAAAATAAAACTATATTATTATCTTCATACTATTATTATTTTACTACATATAGATGAACATAATTGAACAAAAAATATTAAATAATAAACTTGCAACGTTATGAAAAATGATTTGATAAACAATTTATAATACTTAAGAAAATAATTTACTTAAAGTTTCTGATTTAATAAAATTAATGAAAGAAATTTCAAGTGTTGATTTATTCAAATGTCATCATTTATTATACCTTATTCAATAGTATTTACGCTTTATACTGCCCTAACATTATAATACTATATCATAAATCTTCTATTCCAACCATTATATTATAAACTAATAATAATGGCATATCGCATAACGAACGTTAAAAAGTAAGAAAAGTACGAAACACGGAGTTTCATATATACCACAAATTCACATTGAACAGTTGAGAAATCCCCCGTGGCTACGATACAGTTGACAACAGTAGTAGAATGGAGATAAAATAATTTGAATTTTGAACTATACAATCCTCGAAAGTGAAGCACGTATTAAATTACACGACGCGCATTGAATTGGGCCTCTCTTATGAAAATAATAAAACAACCCATATGAAACGGAAATGTAGAAAATGTTGCAGTGTCGCTTACAGAAGGTTAATATAACGTTTAGTACACCTCAACATTTACTAAACCGTATATATTACGTATACAGAAACGATAAACTGACGATTTCAAAGTTCAAATCATTGCTCGAAATATGATCTGCATTTATTCAAGTACTTAACAGTAAACAGGGCATCATATTTTGTGCACAAAGAACTCAAAATTAAAAAAGAACCTAACTCTTTTCAGTCATGCTCACTGAATTTTAGAACTGCTTATATTCCTTTGATGTCACTGACTTTTTCGTAGAGATAAACATATAATTCCGCATCCCGTCATTAAATAAATAAACATAATCCTTATGTTATTTAGGAGTTACATGCAATTTAATTGCGATAATTATTTTATACAAATTAAAATATGAATTTTGCATCGCTTTTGGTTAACGATGATTCATAAATAATTATAAACTTAATATCACCGATTACATTAAACCAAAGCCAATTAAAAAATTATTTGAAACGTACGCCATTTTTAATTAAATAACTCTTTCTCTTTCCGACTTTTTCGTATGTTATATTTATTTTCTCGAAGATGATTTATATTTCTCATAACAAAAACGATTCATTACGAATACTTCAAAGGCAATTTTCCTTCAAGAACCGACGAAGTCAGCTACGACTGATTCTGATATATTGATTCTAAAAGTAAATTACAAAACTTAGTTACGTTAATGTATTTTTAACTAAAAACGAATACTCAAATAACGCTTATCCTTGCACTTTACTTTTCTATATTTCTATATTATTTATTTTAATCATATTGCGATCACTGGTTTAGAATAATGAAGGTGTGTCAAGCGACAAACTTTCACAATCTGTTGTTCAGTTGAATTCGACTAACTCAGGAAACGTGCAGTATTTCTCATAATTCGATAACTGCTGAATAAATCATATTCAAATATTCGTTACATCTAAATTTCACAATAACCATATAATAAAGTTACACGAAGAAAAAAAACTACACAAAATATACTTAACGTACGATAAGGCGAGCATGACATAATTTTCTATATATATATATATAAGAAATATTTTTTATATTTCGTTTTTTATTTCTAATAATTTCATAAAAATGGCACTATAATTATTTATGTAAACACTGAGAAAAAAAAACCATCAAAACTTACTATACGTATGACAACGCGGACCTAAAGACAAATTATGTATCATTATTTCAAAGAATTTATGATCAAAAATATTATGCAACTGAAAATTTTTACCATACTTTACGGGAAAAATGCTAATACTTCTAATAATTACACACAAATTGTTGGTAATTAATTATATAAATGTTCTTTATACCAGCGTTTCCAGATAATTAATTAAAAATACAGCAATTTTTATGAGAACTTTTTTCTCAGCGTATGTTAAAAATAAAAAAATTATAAATACGTTTTCTCGCCGAATAAAAAATATCACTTCTATATTTTATCAAAAATATACCGATAAAATAATAAGAGATATTTTAACTGATGATTTACTATAAACGCAAATGTGGTATAAAATTCTAATAATTTTTATTATTTTAAATAAACTTTTCTATGATACAGGGTTTACCCTGAGGCACGAGTTTGTAATAATACAATAATAAGAATAATAAAAATAATTAATATAATAATATGACACATTAGTCACTTTGCCTTAATTAATTTAATATATTATTTATTTGATTAATAAAATAATTCAAATTTATATAAGATTGTATATATTTTACGTTACAACGACAATTATTATACTAATGTCAATATATTAATTTTTTATTATAAATATTTGTTAGAAATATTTTCAAATTAAAATAATTAAAAAATCTTATCTAAAAGCTTTTCCCGATGCACAAGCCAAATCTGAAGGAGTTCAACAACACTCGTACAAAACGAGCATCAATAGCATTTATCAAACAGCACGAAAAGGCATTAAAAAGTTTTATTCGGTTATACTCAACGTACTTCATTGTTCGTAAAGCAAAACGCATCATAAGAGATGTATTAACGAATATTTCAATATATATCAACTGTTATCACTATAAGAACATACCATATTATATAATATAACGTATATTATAGAATTTAATTTTATTTTTATTAAATCATCCTAACTTGGTAATTAAAATAAGTAATTAGTTTAGCATTATTAATATTTATTCACGAAAACGTGTTTTTAAATTTATTCGACTACTTTTTAAAAATAGTAATTACGCGATTTCCATATTTATTTAGCTTTTCGTTAATATAAAAATTAAATGCTAATTAATAAACGTGTCAGAATAAATACTTGAAATAATGGATTTAATTAATAACTTGAATAAATTTACATATGACAAATAAAAAGATATTATTTTAAAATTGAAAGTCGTTTAATTCTATGCTATGCTTAATTTTTTAAAAATCATATTGCCAGATTGGATTATTTACAAAAAAAATTATCAGTAAATGTTAACCATCAAACGAGATAAACTTAAAAAATAGTTTAAATGTTATCATTAAATAATACGAAAACTTAATTGTATTAATGAAGCTATATTTGTTCATTGTAAATTGTAGAATTCGTAAAATATTTTTCCTTTTTTCCGCAGAGCTAAATATTTTTATATATGACAAATAAATTAACAAAATAAAAATGCGTAAATCGACGAAAAAGTTGATAATTTTATGCGGAGAAGATTCAGGGCTTGGTACCAAACTTGTATTAATAATTGAAAATTTATTGGAAACAAATTCATTCGTTCCATGGACATGGAAGTAAATTCCGATAGAAACAAATTCCAATAACGCCGTGATTCAGAATATATATTTCTGTTTATAAACAGTTCTTCTGTGTATATGTACGTTTAGAAATATAGGTTTCATTAATTCATTGCAGAAATTGTTTTCTATAATACTTAACTAAAATTACGTTACTAATAAGGTATTATTCCTTTAAAGTTTGATAATTATTCGATAAAAAGTTTTAAACTTTGAATACGAGTTCAATAAAACGTGCTAAACCTTTCACTATATACATCGTTAACCGAAAAGTTTGGTACAATTATAACTGCATTATTTTTCTCATTTTCAGTGTTCTCATTCAGTGAACGTATACATACACATACTTATATATTATAATTAAAAATAATAATTATATTCGATACTTAAAAATAATAATACCTCTAATATTTGAATAAATACTATATACACATTTATAAAAACAATTATTTAGAAGGCATTTTTACTTTTAAATACGTAATTTGTAATATTAAAAATCTTATTTGACATATAAAGTTATAAATAAATATCATAAATGAAGATCATCTGCGTTCATCTAATAACTTGTTTCTCCTCTTAAATTAAACTGAAATGCATACGATGCATTACAAAGTAATTCGGCAAAGTTCTCTCTCTCTATCTCTCTCTCTCTCTCTCTCTATTGGAATCTTATAGACTATGTCTAAGAGTTTAATGAAATGCATTAAACTGAATATCTCAACATTTAAAATAAATATTCAAATGTTAAAAATTAACAAATCAGCTTAATGAAAAATACCACAAATACAAGGTAATAATTATTCAATTATATAAATAATTTATAATATATGTTATCCTCAAATGTGGCTATTTGACAATACCATACAAATGAAAGAGAAATAAATATGAATATTAATAAAATTATTACAAAAAATAGTTCCAAAATAATATTGTTAATTTGATTATTTATAGATATAAAACATCATAATAACCTAAATTACTCGTCTAGATATAATCTCGTTTATAGACAATCTAAAAAATCTACTTATAATTATCGTCTCTCAAATTGTCTATGATCTCTAATAATACGCTTAATATAATCGCCAATGACATTCTACTTTCGATACGATTTCACGATACGAACCATTATATTACTTTTTACAAAATACGAACACGTAAAAATAAAAAACTTACACTTCTCGTATTATATATATAACTGACTATATAGCTCTATAAAAACGATAATTGTTGTAAATGTTTGTGATTAATTTGTCAAAATTCTTATTAACGTCAGAGCTCGTCTTCTACGCTGTCTTCAGGGTAAACACCCTAATTCATTTGCTGAATGCGTAGATGATATCAGTGATCTTAGCGTATATCTGCGCAGACACAATGAAGCGATAAGTGTACTTCATTACCATCCTAAACAGCATTATAATATTATAATGCATAAATAAATTACTTATAATCAGATGATACGCTATATATCGTTTCCATATTTATAATTATATTCTAAAATTATATTATCATTTCTTGTGAACGCAATTCTCCAATATAAACAAATATTTTATATTGAAAAATATAAAAAAATATATATATGAACATATATGTATGTAAACGTTGGGGATATATTGTTATGTTTATTTTTCATGAAAATATACTGCTACCTAGCTAAAATATATATTATAATGTTATATCTAAATTTAAATATATAAACTGTTATTTATCCTTATAATTAAATCATAATTTATAGGTTCTGTTTCTTATACACAACTCTGAGTACATT
>JABFQC010003458.1:0-14076 GCA_022817085.1 Psilanteris sp. ZL-2020 | reverse complement strand
TGAATGTGGTTGTATGTATAGTGTGAAGTTAGATATATTAATTTATGTATTTGGTTGTCTTATATTCATGATGTGATTTAGTCATGTAGTTGTAGTGTGTGGTTGAGTATAGGGATAGAGTAGACTGTGTATTTCGTGTTTTTTTTTTTTTTAGTCAGAACAGGGAAAACTATTTTATGTTTCAATTGAGCGTTAATTGATATTATATAAAATAAAATTAAAAAAAAAAGTAAAAAAAAAAAAAAAAAAAAAAAAAACAAGTCATTGACCTAAACTCCTGATTCGTTTCTGATATAAAAAAGATCACTCGAGTTGAATCTGGCGCATTTAATTAAGCTCACGAACAGTGGACAAAAATCGGTCTTCTGTTCTGTTCAATTTGAGCATTCTTCCATTACGCCTTCGTTCCGTCCAATTCACCGAACTTATTTCCCGTCTCGGCCAAAGTCGGAGCCGAATTCCCTGCCGCGGGGCTCTAGATCCTCTTTCAACGTTAACCCTTTCTTTCGCTCGCCTACACCCACACATCCGACATCTAGTCGACTATCCTTCTCTTTCTATTAGCGTACAACACAAACACCTGTTCCCGAAACAGTCTTAAAGCGAACGAACGATGTTTCTTCCGATCCGCTAACAGTTACTACTCTTCCTCGCCTGCGCTAAGAGCTCTCGCACGCCGGAAAATGCGCCCTAAATCTTTCTAAACGGTCGACGATTAAATCGTTCTATTTCGCATGGTTTGCGAAAGGAACAAGTTCAGAGATTATCTCCGGCGATGACTAATTGATTAACAATTAAACCTAATTCAATTCGTTGCTTTGATTAATGATGAATTTGTCGCAAAATAAATCAGTGTAACCACGTACAGTGCGTCAACCTTTCAATGATTCCGCCCCGATAGCGATGATCGATATCGCAAAAACCTATCACGGTGCTCCTTTTTCGACGTTTAACAACAGCGTGTCTATAGTTGCCTACAATCGGTGCGAAATAATTAATGAACGACCTATAGAGGAAGGCGTTCTTGGACCAAGTTGTCGCGCCATCGAACCTTGAACTTGAGCTCTGATAAACTTGGCGTACATGGAATCTGTCCAAGGACGCCGCACAGAATGGAAGATCGTCGACCGTTCGGCGTCATCCACTGGTACGAGCTCGTTGCAATCGTTTTCATACGGTAGAACGTTATGTGTGTGAAGAGCCGGGAGATGCGCATTTAACATTAGACGTATTCCATTTGTCCGCACTTAAACAAATAAATTGCGAACAGTAATTTATTTTATTTCGTACAAACAAACATTTGTTCGTACGTTATCCAATATTCTGACGCTATTGTGTCGGTTTCAATAATCAACAAGCAACTAAACCAACCGAACAGTTAAATAAAACGCGAATACCATAGGTGACCTCAAATCAAAAGTAACATAATTACACGTAATTACACATTTTGTCTGATTATTAACGAGTCGCTTCGGGAATTTGATTCATAATTCGTGCAATGCTCGTTACTGTCGATGAATTGAAAACAATTTGACTTACAAAAATATTCATATTTCACGTCTACGCGCGAACAGACGGCAAAATCAGATACTGACTGTTGATATCACTGCGAATGTGAGTTTCCTGCGTTGACCGCGTTGAATTTGTTTCGCGTTTATGCAATTGAACGATCGGGCTAATAAAAGGGCGTTTAAAAAAAGGGTTAAAATATCATTCGTATCATAATGAGTTCTGGCAATGGTGGTCTCACGGAGAAAACGATGTAGACTGATGATTGCCATTGCTGCTTACCCGACGTAAAGTACAGCGTACCAACTAACCCCGGCAGTTCTTCTCGCAGATCTTCATGCACAAGAACATGCAGATGCATGTAAGAGAACTTGGCGCCGGAGCGCTGACAGGACGACCTGGAGGAGGTGTCGCCGGAGGATTGGCAGGACTCGGCGTGGGTGTCGGCGTCGGACCTGGTGGCATGATCGCTGGCAACGAAGTCAAGCCTCATCAGTGTCAGCAGTGCTTGAAGTCATTCTCAAGTAATCATCAACTCGTGCAACACATCAGGGTCCATACTGGCGAAAAGCCGTACAAGTGCAGTTACTGCGATAGAAGGTTTAAACAGCTCAGTCATGTCCAACAGCATACAAGGCTACACACGGGTAAGTCTCTACGTTTCGTCTCTTTTTTTTTTTCTTATTCCTCCTTTGATGCTACGCGGATCTCGATACAGTGACTCTCGGTATTGATTTGACTCAGCGATCCAAATTCAAACGTAGTTCAGTACATGCAGATAGGTATTTTTTCACGAGTCATAATTCATCCATCATAAACGGAAAGCGTAGAACCGACAGAAGATGTTGCTTCTGGTTTTGCGGGGAAAAAATATATTGATGCAAAAAAGTGCTAAATCCGTGAATAATATAAAATTGTATATGCGGCTTCCGGTGCGAAATTTGTTATCGTTTGAACGCATTCGCCATAATTTTGCGTAAAGCAGAGCCAGACCATTTTATCGACTAAATATGCGCGCGTTTCAGACACCCGGACGATTATTTCATTAATTCAATAACGTTAACTCGTTGGGACAAAATCATTCGATGACGACCAAATTTGACGCGCGTCAGCAACATAAATGGAATATTTTAGCCTGTCCAAGAAAATTACGAGCCGAAGGGAGCTCGACCGCAACATTTCGCGTCGGTCTAGCATTTCAGTTTCGCCGTTTATATTGCGCGTGACACTATGGTAAATAATTAATTTCGCGATTATAAAACAATTATTATGCCGCGAAACGAGCGCGATGCGGCGCAAAAACAAGCGCTCCGAGTTGCGCGGAGTTTCAATAATGTAAAGATAATAGTCCGGTTCGAAGTAATGAAATCGTCAAGTGGCGGAATCGGCGCTGACGTTTGATGAGAGGACCACGTGTCGCGATAACCAAATGCGCCGAGTCGTTACGTCGAGGTCCCATCGCTGAAAGGGAAAAAGCCACGGTGATCCGGGGAGAAAGAATTTCATTAAGGGATAAACGTACTCACTCGGAAGGTATTAGCCTCGCTACGAACGGTCAGTTCTCATCATCCCGCTTACGACTGGACCCTTAGAGAAAGCTCATTTCCTCGAATGAAAATTTATTCGACCCTCGGATTTAAAAAGAAAAACAAAATAAAAAGGAAAAGAAAACGAACGAGGGAGGCGAAGCTAAAAAGAATACCCGCGATTCGGTCGAAAAAGTAAACGCGTTGGGATGATTAGCCGAGTGGTATTCGGACCGACCTTCGTTTATTCCAATTAAATCGATTTTGGTCATCGTTCAATGAATCTCCTATACACGGGAGAAAAGAATTAATCGTTACTTATAAAACCACGGTGTTCTTTTATGGAAATAATTTACAAAAATACGGGTAATTTTCGCTCATTCCTAGGTAAATTTTTCGCAATAAAACACCACGTAATATTCAACGTAATTCGTATTTTGTGAATAATTATTAATTCACTTTACATTACAAAGTTAAAACAAAAAAGACAATTTTTCATTGAATTATCAACTTAACCATGCTGAACTCGAAATTTGCCATAACATACATATTTATTATTACATTTGAATTTCGCGTTATTAATGATCGTTCAGGTATTTTCCCTCGCAATGCCAAATCATTGCTTGCAAAATGAAAAGAAAATTGAATTTGCGCCGCACAACCGGAAAATTCGAAATCAATTAGTTCGCTTAAACGTGAAGTCGAATTAAATTGTTTGGTTTGTTTGCGCGCGGAAAAAGTGGCGAAAAAAATTATTCGTAGTCGAATTTAACGTGCAATTACCGTCGAGGCGCGTTTCCGTGTGAAGCGGTGCTCCTGTTTTCTGCTTTTTTAGAGCAAACAGTTTGACCGTGGCCTCGTTTCATTCGCTTTTTATCTTTTTTTTTTTCCATTTTATTTTTTTCTCCTCTTTCACCGCGCAATATATTTCAGCCGAAGTCGGCTATCGAACGCGCGTCTTCCGTTCGAAGGGTCCGTGATACAAGAAGGGTGAATTTCGCATTGATTCGGACGCGGCGTTCAAATAAGTACCACCGAACTACCCTTTACATTAATAACCACCCTACGTGGCTATCTGAACAGACACGACCAGTAATGCCCGGCAACAAAATACAACTACATAGACAAATCTCGTTAAGATTGCACGAGTTCGATTATAACGCATACATACTTTATGCGGCTGATATATGAATATGAATATGCATTACGGCTCGTTGCAATTATGATTAAATAAATTCTGATTTTATTGGCGATAAATGTATGCATATCGCGTGCGCATAAAGTCACATTGTAACTAAAAATGCTCCAATCGTCATTACATTTTTGCATCCCTCGCGCGAAGATGCAACGTGGTTATATAAACGAAAATACGAACCCAAACGGCGCCATCTACGATTCGCATTGGAAACGCCATGGGAAACGGAAAAGCATTTAGGCGGCGGTGTAAAGGTACAAAAGAAATTAGCATGACAGCTTCCCATTTTAATTCAGTTTTTCCCATGGCGTGAACCGCGATACAATCGCGGTGTACTTTGTTAAGTACTCGTCCGAATTGCAACCGAGCGCTGTAATTTTTACAAAGCAATAAAGCCACTTTGAACGGCGCAATGCAAAACGATAGCGTGTGTCGCGTTCGCATATTCATGAGACAATTTATTAAGCGAGTCAGAAGACTCGCATGGTCAAACATGACAAACAGCCACGAGTAGATGATTTCGGGAGTTTGTCCATGGGGGTGGCGACGGAGTGGGGCAAACGAGCACGCGCCAATACATGCGAAACGAAACGCGCTCCCCCGGGTCGTTTAACCGGCATCGAAAATCGCGAAATTTAGTGCCAGCGTACCGAGCCATTACCACCTGACTGCTGTATACGTTCATTATATGTAATGTTTATGCGAGCTTGTATATAATTCATTAAACGGAATTTGTGTAAACTGGATAGAGAGAAACGGGGGGAGACGGTAGAAGAGAGAGGCAGAGGCGAGCAAACAGCGAGAAGAACGCAGACAGCAAGAAACGAGTGGAAGGAGAAGAGATATAGCGCACACACGGGAATACATAACGTGGTTCGCTGTTCGATAGGAATTATAATAATAACCAGGATAGACACGTATAGACGAATCACGGCTTTTATTTCGTGTTAGACTTTTTGGGTGGCCGAAAAAAGCATGGCTGGCTAATGCGCCACGAATACGCCGGATTAACTTTAGGCGTTGGTAGGAAAGTTGATTTAGAAAACTGTACTGTTTTTGCGAATCGCCATTCAAAATTTTATATGCCGAATGAAACGTTTCGAGCTGTTACTTGTGTCCGATTAAATGATATTCGGTCAAACTTTTTGGCTGCTAGTATCTGTTAAGTTTGTTTTAATTCTCAATTGTTATTTACTGTAACTTATGCTTATACTTCAATCACTTTTAAACCGCGTAGGCTGAACCGATAAACGCGTATACATTAAATTAGCTATAAACATTGTTGGTTATAAGCAATAACTGTTTGTTGAATATATTCGCCAAAGCTTCATTTTACTTAAGCTGAGATTAATACTATATACTGAATATGTTTTGGTAAAAATAAATATTTAATGTCGATTAAGAATTGATAAATTACAATCAAAATGTTATATTGTTTGAATTACCAACGTATTTACGTTAATAATTGATAAATAATTTAATTCAATAATTTCTTTTTTATGCATATAATATGTTATTGTTTGATCAAATCTTTCTGCTTGATATTCATATAAAAAAATTGACATACTGACAATTTTCAGACGAAATAAAAAACATAAATATATAACAATCAATTATTCAAAACCATACATATACTATAAATCGGTTCAACAAAATTGACCGTCTGATCAATCTAACTCTCTACGTGTCCAACAGTTTCAACGCCCACAAATCCATTCATTAAGTATGTCTCTTTAATTCTTATCGCACACTTTATCTAATTACCATTACATAATAATCCGTTATTTATTCGCGGAACGATTTTGTCGAAATTTGTCGACAAAAACCATACCCTGCGTCGTGACGCGTATACATCCCCGACTGAAGTGCGAACGAACGCGCACGCGGGCGATAAAGCGTGCCGAAAAATGACAAACAGCGCGACAATTTAAAAACGGTTTGAAAGCATAGCCGGGAAATTAACAGCGTGACATAGCGACGAACGCGCGGCAGCGCTTCATTCGAGCTATCGATAGCCGGTCAATAGAGGCTAGATAAATAGGCAACACGTTGGGGTAGCGGCGTAGTCACACCCCGGGGCAGATTAAAGCCGCTCGACCAATAGGCGCGATCCGCGCCCCACCAATTGCGGATTACCGAGCGCGCGAAAAAGCGCGCAAATTTTTTCGTCCGGTCTAGCGCTCAATAATGCCACCGAAGACTGAAGTTACGCGCGCGCGACGCGGGCCCACACATGCACGCGCGTGTCAAATCGTGTCGCATACGTCGCGCGCAATCCGCCGGCGAATGCGTGCGCGTCGAGCTATGCACCGAACCAGGGGCTACCAAAGATTATCCCTTCGAACGCAATATTCAATTTACAGGCCAAAGTCTAATGATAGAGCGCACCGCGCAGTCACCACGGGATTAATCGGTTTTCGTCCACATGCGTACGCGTCAACGCGCGCCCACTTTGCACCACGCTCTCCGAACTTTCGTTAATTGCCGGCGAGGGGCGCGTTACGACGTTTCGCACGATAAGCGGCTCATTTTCCTGCCCCTTGAGTCCGAGATCTCGAGTCCGCTCTTTCCATCGCCAAATCACAATCAACACTCTCGAATATCGAATTTTGTCTTCCCTTCGCAAGTGTCATCGCAATTAATCAATCCGTCCTTGTCCGGGCGAGCACGGCGAACGTTTCCTAAAAATCACAAGCGTATCGTTCGGCGACGCCGGACTGGGATGCGTTTTGGAATATACCGAAAGTGCTGTAATAAGGGGTGACGCGCGTTGCATCTCTTTTGCGCTCGAATCGAGGGCTCTTTCAGTCAATTTTAGAACGCACCCGTGGACGCATTGTGCTTGGGATTATGCGCGAATATGTGTGACAATGCTTCATTTCTTGACCAATTTCAATCGGTACATATTTGCGAAGTCATGAAATTTACACGAAATCGTCAGATTAAATTAGCTGAATTTACAGACTTAGTATAGTTTGGATTTCAACTTTAGGCGCATTTGTGGTTTATTCTTATAGAAAATTAATTTCTTATATTTATTTGATAAAGCTTACACAATTAACTCAAACGCCGGACGCATGTCGCGATCAGCGCGGAGCCATCTTTGCATCCACTAAACTCTGTTCAGTGGCTTTGTCTATATAACTATTTCGGTTGTCAAAAGTTTAAAAAAGTTGATTTCTTTATTTTTACACTCGATATAAATATATACTTACATATGTATATATATATACTTCAGATTGACGCAAACTTTTTTGACTGTGAATTCGATTGAAATTGCGAATCACGCGCAGGCATTTTATTGTGAAATGCGAAATCAAATATTAAATTCATTCTCAAAATATCTAACCATTAGGATTTAATAAAGATACTTTTGCTAATTTGGCTAATTATATAAACTACGCCGAAACCTAATAGTAGTTAAATCGAATGACGTTCAATTTGAATACATTTAATTGAACTTAAACTTCGTTTATATGGGCGATATTAAATCAGATCGATTCATCGATTACAGCCTGACTCTGGTCGAAATGAAATTGTATTACACAGACTTTGAAAAACCTTTGCATATAATTAGCTGAAAACGTGGCGCCAAACCCGACGACGTTCAACTAAGCACCCAATCTAATCGAACACGATAGAAACTCGACTGAATCTGATTAAACCTTTTAGCAGGACGTCGAAGCTCGCGCTATCTTATCAATCGAGTTCACCTTTTCGGTCGACTAATTAAACTCAACGACGGTCAGTCACAAACAATAAACAATCACTCATCGTCATAATTCACCTTTTTTCTTGTCCAAATCACAACCAAACTAGAACTTTAGAACTAAAACAGAGAAACGCTCGGCGACCATTAATGTTGCGTTTCTTTTTCTTTCACAGAAAAAAAAGTACATAGGAAACTAGGTAAGTGCTCAGCAATCAGTCATTTGTTTGTTTAGTTCTTCTACGTTAAGATTAGCTTATGACAAATTTCGCAGAGTAAAAAAAAAGAGAAAAAATGCAAAAAAAGAGAAAAAAAAAAAAAGAAAAAAAGTAACAGAGTTGTCAAATCAATTAATAAATTAATAAACAAACGAACAGGGAAATCAACGACGATTGTTTGCCCAAGAGCGTTTCTCTGTTTTCAGCAAAACGAACAATGATTAATTAGTTTCAAACGTCATGAAACAGTTGTTTAATAATAAACTATCTTATCGTGGAAAATCTAAATGAAACGCAATTTATCATACAGTAATCATTTCTTTTTCGTTCAGTAGCTATTGGATTTTGTTAATTTCGATTTGTTACCGCTTGTTAGATGTTTGTTTCAACAATTGCTGCGAATGCCAACAAAATAAACTGATTCAAAAAGTCAATTGGAATTTGCAAAAACGTGATCCGCTCGCGACACGACGCAGACTCGGGACTTTATCCCGCGAGCGGGCGATGGCGTAAAAAAGGCGAGTCGCGAGCACCCTTGACCCTCGGCAATCGACGCGTCGTTTTTAACCCCTTTCGTTGCGCGCGCGATGCCACTTGAAAAAAGCGTCACGTTTCCGCAACGAAATTGACCGGACAATTTTAGAGCCCACTTAATACGGAGAAAAATTGTCGTTTCGTCGGCGCATGAATAAAAATTAACTTTGATCCCGCGCTATCGGAAAAAGAGACATGTTGGGTTAAATTTAACGTCACATTATCGTTAAAATTTACATAGAAATGAATGGCTCGTGCGGTACGCTTTACATTCAGGCTCGCGATCCGTAATGATCAACTTGGTTCTTACTTCTGCGTTTTGATTACTACGTAAGTGTACACTACTGTTTTAACAATAAACTAACATAATTCATTGCGAACGAAATTGTAATACACAATTTAATTTGAACCAATTGTTCACGTGCCGATTACTAATTTCAGGCATCAGTAGTTAAAATGTCGGTTTAATTAATTATATATTTATTAAAAATAATGTTTATTCGTTAATTTATTCATAATTGTACATATAGTTAAATTACACGGTATACGTAGTAGGGGATACTAAATATCTTGCAAAATTGGTTCATTTCGTATGGGCGTAAATATACGTTTCAAGTTATATCAAAATTATATTCAGTGAAAATAATGCACGGTTATAATAAATTATGCAAAAAGTACGTTTTTTTTAAATTAATCGCAATTGATTGGTAATTATATATATGTATATGTGTGTGCGTGTGTATTGTAATATTAAAGCGAAGTCGGTAGTAAAAAATAACATTTATACATATATAATAATTTGCATCGCCCTTTGGCGAAATATAAAAGCGACTCTTCAACTCGAAACATTCTTTCTAATTAATATAAATACTAAGTGTTTTTAACTGTTGATTAAGCCGTGGAACAAGATTGCCGTTATATTTCCGGTATCAATCCAGCGCGGCGTTTCCTGTCGCACTTTAACCCGGCGACGACCGCGGCACAGCTCTTTTCACAAGAGTCGCCTTCTGGCCAGACTTCGCTCTCTTAATTCGCTAATTTCAGCCGGTTAAGAATTCATGCGGAGCCGGGAACGCTCGTCTCGAGAAAAATCAAAGCAAAATGCTAACGACTGCCAACCTGCCGGCCGCGCTCCCGACGACTTTGCCGCACTCTCTCGCGCCACTTTTTGCGCCTTTTATCGCAAATGGCGTAGAATTAAAGATTAAACAAAGTGGAAACCGGCGGCGAGCTTCTGACATTTTCATCCGGGTTCGCGAGTTACGGAACAAATAAAAGAAACACGAGGATCATCGTGTCTCGACGACGAAAAATTCAATTATTATCTTATTAATGAGCAATCGTTATGTATTCGACACATTAACCCTTTTCTGTTTTTGCGCTTTAATCTGCGATGTATATAGAATGTTGCAATCAAATATAGACTAGTTAGAGCGTAATTAATATTGTACGTTCGTATGGCGTATTTTTAAATAATTTAACGTATAGCGGAAAGCCAATGAGAATTGAACAAAAAATTGCGCGACACAAAAGTTTCCACTTCAATATTCCTTCTTTGAATTTATACACTTGTCATTCTCTACGTTATCAAGGAATTAAAAGATGTGAATTCAAATGTAATAATGGTATTTTTATTATTTATTTAATTTTTTTTTTAATCAAAATATGGCATTTTTAATGGTATACCAATTACCTTAATCACGGAGCATGATTTTCGCTAGTTTATTTTGTTTGATTATTGCTTGTTTCGTTGATTGTGTGCACATTTCGGATTTAGTTACAATATGAACGTTTCAGAGGAATTTAATGTAACGAGAAATCTAGGCCGTAAAATTTACGATGTGAATTGTAAATTTAGTATTTAAGTCGTAGAATTGATTGTGTCTGCATTATACAAGAGAGTCCCCTGTTATATTATAAACTTGCTTAATATGCTATAAATAATTGTGTTAAATTTGGATGTTTATATTGTATTTAGTGGTAATTTTTAATTAAACCTTTTTTTTGGTTAGTAATTAACTTTTTCCGATACTAGTTTTATAGTAGTATACCAAAGTACTCTTAAAAATAAGTCAACTCACCAATTTGTAATATTTCTTTTAAAATTAAACATTTCTTTCTATATATATAGTTATCATTATTTAAACCTTTAAATTAATACTACTGATACTAATAATTAAATAATTTCATTTGAACTAAATCAATAGATATTTATATAGTTATAGATAATCCCATGTAACCTTATTACCTTTATATATGGATAATAATTACATTAATGAATATATGATTATATGTGAAAATATAATAATAATAATAATTATTATAATTATTTTTAATTACAATACAACCATGTTTATTGCATGATATTAATAAAAAATAATTTTAAGTTTTTTGTATTATTTCAAATAATATTACCTGTTTAATATTATTATTGCTTTGTAATATTAAATCTACTGAAAATTAATTTCATCTAATCAAAAATTAATAACTTTCAACATAAAATCGAAAACGTATGTTCGCTGCTAAATAATACAACTCTCATCAAATATTTATACATACGAATACGTAATAATTGGTAATTAAATGAATATGTAAATCATAAATGCAGCTTCTTTTATTAAAAAGCATTAACAATTTTGAATAATCAGTAAATTTGTCTGGAAATGGTGAGCAAAAATTTGCATAATTAATACCACATCAAAGATTAAAGTTTACAGATTATAAATAAATCATATAACGCGACCGGCCATACAAGCACTAACGTGTAATTTATTAAACAATTAAATTTCAATGGACAACATTTACTTACATTAAGTTTGTCTTATAAACACCACAGCCTTTAAAGTCTGAAATGGAAACGTTACCGAAAGATAAAACTGCGCGAAGCTGATAAAAATATTTCTGCTTTCGGAGATGAATCAAACGCGAGCTAAAAAGGTGCGTGGAAACGGCAGCGGCAAAACACGAATACTTTTTTGCGAAACGAGTATAATATCATTGTGTCTGGTGCTGACAGAATTTCGACAAAAAGATCCGCATGATGTTGGTTGCTGATCAAAGCTACGCAAATGCTGCGCGCTTTTCTACTTGCGAGCAATCGCACGGAAAAGCGGCCGGAATTTTGCGTGCAGTTTTCCGCCGCAATGATTTCACATCAGACCGTTTCTCATCTTATAATTACCACAATCGATCATTTAAATGAGGAATGCTTAATCAGCAAGTAATCGAATCAATTCGTTTAATTAATTGCATCTGTACTTTACAATCATCAATTATACTTGGTTTTGGAATATTGCAACCGCATTCAGTTTTCATGGTTACAAATTCCGTTAAGTACATAACAAAATCCTCTTTGAAATAAAACCCAATATTTACGGTGTGCGTCGTATATCTTTAATTAAAAAAAAAAAGAAAAAAAACTCTTTTTTACACTCAAAAAATATATATTTAATTGTTGTAATAACTCAAATAATTAACTTATCAGACGAACTGATACGTCAAACGTAATTTAATATTGTTACAGCCAAACTGCGTGTTCTGAGCGGTTAAAAAATCTGAACAACTGTTACCAGTGATATAATAATAAATGAACCGTCAATACTTTTAATGCTCGCCAAAACAAACCGCACACGAACAATCGCGTATATTAAAACCGTATTCCGTATCCTAAAAAATCGTTACGCTTTATAAATAATGATCGACTCATGCCGCATATGCATACCTAATCAAGAAAGGTCTGTTTTAATTTTCATTCACCCTTTCGTATACATTTTTTCCATGAGGGTTAATTTGAATGGAACCGATTGTAGTGGACGCTGATACGCCTACGTGTTTCTCTTTTTTTTGCACCGCACGTTTTTTTCTATGATTAAGCCCCTCGCCGACAATGCGTCTCTCTTTGACGCGCTACTTTTTCTCCGCGTCCGCGTTACGCAACGCAGTCACCCTTTTCTGGTCCAGACATGAAATTAGGGAACCGATTATTATGACAAGGATGGCAATCGATGCCAACGTAGGAAGTGACTCATTCGACTAGAGATTACAAATGACGTTGGTTAACGTCGGTTTGCTGCGTCATTTGTTTTGTCCTTTCTTCTGCACCTTCTTCGTTTTTAATTTTTTTTTCGTTTCGCAGACTTCTTCCTCTTTCTTTTAACTTCCACCTTTGTATTCAGACAAAAAGAATAAACGAGGGTCAAGGGTCGACACACATTTGAACTCTATTTAATAACACGTTATTTCCCGTTGTTCCTTCATCAAAAAACGATTACGGTACATTCGTCAATTAGGAATAATTTGTATTAATGTGACAAGTAATCAGAGAAAAAAAGTCATTATTTTTCTGCATTGTTTATTGCGATGATACTTAATCAGTAAATATAAGTATCACGATTGGTTGTAAGGAACTGTTATTATAAAGTGAATTAAAATAATCTTATTTGTGTATATGTTGAATTCAAATATTGCGATATCGTATAAAAGACGTTTAATGAACGTGTTGATAATTTTCGTAATTTCTTAAACGAAAGAATAAAATGTTTACATATTTGAAATGCATCGTGTTTATTTGAATGTAAAGCACAAAAAGACTTTGCATTGAAATGAAAAGAAAATTATTTTGTACATTCGTATTCAGTCGCATTATATCATTTTTTTGCCAAAGAATCCGTCGAGATATCACCTCGGTCGATGCATTTTCCATCGATTGTACTACAAATCCACGTCCTTAGATTGTTGCCATGAGAATGTGCGCTTTTTTTCGAACTTATCTTATCGCGCGTTCTTGATACAGAGTTTAGTTCGGTTGCACATCGAGGAAAATGCATGAAGATCCGTCGAAAGTGTGTCTCTTCGTTAGTTTTATTAGACGACAGATTCCTTGTCTTTGTTTATCATAAAAATTATATCAATATTGATGTTGCATTTATAAACGACTGAAACATGGCTTCGAAACTTCATCGCGAAGATTGCATTCGATTTATTTTTTCGCGTTAATAAAATATCGATTACGTATTTCAACGGAAACCGTGTACGCTATCGGAACAGTAGTCACCAAAATTATTATAAAAATGTATTCACGATTTTTCACGCTTTACCCGTACCGATACCTTATTTAATTACGTCTGAAAAAACACCGCGCTGTGTAAAAAACGTTTACGTGGATATAATAAATCGGCGTTGAATGGAATTACGAAATCGGTCGTGTGCAGGGCGTCGTGTTTTGTAACAGCGTGAAACGGGAAATTTGAATTTGTATTATTAACGTACAATAAAAAGTAATCCGACAAACGCAAAGTGCTTCAACGCTCGTTTAATGGGGATGTTATTTTTTTAACGACGTTTGCAAACAGTCGATGTAGAATCGAGAGGGTGACGGCATTCCCC
>JABFQC010003457.1:0-14077 GCA_022817085.1 Psilanteris sp. ZL-2020 | reverse complement strand
TATATTAGTAAATATCATTCATCAATTTCAAATATATTTACTTTTTATACATATATTGCTAATATATTTACAACACATTTACAATATATTTATCTATACAAAAATATATTCAAAATATATTTGCAATATACTGTCGAGATATTGCAAATATGTTTTTACTTTTACTAGGGTACCGATGAATTACCTTAATGAATTCATTTAAGTTTAATATAAGCAATTGAAAAATTTACAAGTTAAGGTATAAAAAACCAAAATTTGTATTAATCCACTAACATTACTCTAAATTTAATTTATATTAATAACTAAAATAAATGTTCATATAGAAAGTTCAAATAGCTTAATAAAAATATATAGAATTGATTTCTTTTTTGTTTCTCCTGAAAAGTGATGAATTGCGACTTATCTTCTTTCGGTTCAAATAATCTTTAGTCACGAATTGAGTCACGCTTCACAAAAGATACGAACATAGTTTTATTCTATAAATTTAAATTATTTCATTTTTTAAAATAATGCTACATAAAAGTATATAAAATTGAGGAAAATCGTCGCAACAGTCAAAGAACAATTCCACATTGTTATATTCAATATTACGCATGCAGCTATCATAAAAATAAATACGAATCAAAGTTGTTAAGTTGAAAAACCTAATAAATTTAATGTTTATATATTTTTGGCATTCAATTACAATTTCTGCACGGAATGCTGCGTTGTTCATTATTTCGAAAGTGCTGTAAAACATTCGATTCAACGAACGTGCTTAAATATACTTGGTAGAGTATCGTTCAAAGAGTAATTATTATTGCAATAATTTAATTAAAACTGGTTCAATTATAAATTCTACGTAATTAGTTTTATTTAATATTTGGTCATTAAAAACCGTATAAACAGCGCGCGTTACAATTGAAAGTGTATATATAAATTTACTAATTTTACTACGAAGATATTCACTGCAATGACGTAAGTCCACTTAAAGTACAAAAAAATGTTAATAGCTCCTGTTAATGTTGGTAAGTGAACTTCTATCTATAAGTAAATCAGAATAAACGAACGGAAAAAATGAATCAAAATGTGTACGTTTTCAATCAGTACACTTTCAAAACGAAGAAAATTATTCTTCTTTTGTGGAAAACAATATATTTTCCTCGAGCATGTAAATTACTTATTTGAATTATATTGTTTTTCTTTCTTTCGAATCGAAGTAAATTACAAGAAACCACTAATTGCGTTACTGTTAATCAAGAAAACAATATCGCTTTGTCTTCTTTTTTCTTCTCTTTTTTTTCCTAAAAAACTCAAGACCGAATATTCTACGAATACAATGTCAATACACCGGAACATATCCGGAATAAAATTGTAATCCAAAATGAATTTGTTCTATGTTCAAATGTGCAATATAAAGTCAAATATGAACCCATTCCCAAACGAAATTCTTTGTACCTTAAGTTCTAATCGATTCAACGAATAAAATAAAAATTTGCAATTTTATTCCACCGCCCTGCCAACTAACGTCACACGAAAACAGTAAAATGCAATCAAAAAATTAAAGCGGTCATAGTCATTTAAATCCGAAGAACTGGATGAACATATGCAAATCAAGTATGGCGCTAAAGCACGGGCACAAAAGAAGTATGCTTTTGTAGCGGACAATTATTATTCATTGTCCGTGCTTGAAAAATGCCTCGCGTGCGTCTAAAAAAGGCACTAATCAATCTGTTGAACCCGGCGAACTGAAATAAAAAAAGCAAACAAACAATAACCGTGACGTTCTTTGTTTGCCGCTAGATCACGAGCGGGCACCCTGCGTGAAAAGTGCGCGACGAGCCCGCAGCGCTCGTTTCCTCGTTCCGTCCGGCGGTAGTACGGACCTACGGACCTCCGTCAGCCACAGATATAGAAAGTACGGTCGTAGTCGTCGGCGAACCGAGCTTGTGTTCGCGAGTGCGTGTGCCGTGTCGGTGCATTAATAGCGGATTCCAGGCGAACCGAAAAAGCCAGAACCTACACCGGCAAACAAAAGGACCAAAAAGTGCACGTCCGCCAGTGGACGCGAGCGGAGACAGACGGAGCCGGATCAGTCGGGGACCGAACGTTTGTAAATGTAAGATCGTGACGTGCTCGACAATAATCGTCGCGCGTTCTCACTCACGCCCGCACACAGACGCAAGCGCCAACACAAGCGAACGACGCAAAACCAACAAGTAGTGGCGTTATAAGCGTGATTCGGCCGTGTGTCCGTGCGAGTGTCGTTGGCGTAATGATAAGATTTGACGCAGCGGCATATTCGTCAGCCGCCTGGTGCCGTGGAAATCGTCAAGGGTGCGTGAAAATGTCGATCTCGGCGCCCGGGTGCCGCGACTCTTGAACGAAAATTCGATCGCACGATGTCAAACAAGTTCGCCGGTCTGTTGCCGCTCCTACTGCAACTTCTGCTTGCAACGGCCAACGTTATCAAGCAGTGCCCGAGCAAATGCACCTGCGATACGTGGTTACTACTGCGCCGCGCCAACTGCACGAGCGTGCACACTTACTCGATTTTCACGGGCGTTTCGGACGACGTGCAGGCCCTGGACCTCTACAACAATAGCATCTCCTCGCTCTCGGATAAGGAGCTTATGGTGAGTTTTCGGGCCTTCCCGGGGCGCCGGCGTTTTCAAACCGGGCCCCGTGCCCCTTTTTTTCTCGCTGTATTCCTTGCGATTGGTCATTGCGCAACAGGTCCTCGTGTTCCGCTTGCACCGAAGTCGGCTACGAGCTTCACCAATGTAGTATCGTTTCCGAAACATGCGCATTCGCGCGACGGACTGTTGAATTGTTCGACAAATTGTTTCGCGGCGTCAAAAGTTGCGGCGCTGGTATAAATGATGGTTTTTTTTGTTGAGGTATTTCGGGAATTGACTATAAACACGGCGATTTCATTTTTCAAACAATCCGGAGTACGGTTTTGTGGTAACAAAGGATTGAGTCACTCGTTGGGGCGGCTGCAATTCTCGCGACAAAATTCAAGATAGATGGTTCGAAAATAGCAAACTTTGGAATTATTTATATTAACGGCAAACATCGGTGTAATTTGTAAAGTAAATGAATATATTATTTTGAACTAATTGTAATATTATTATTATTTTTTTTTTACTTAAATACCATAATACTGTTGGATAGTTTAAAGTAGATAAATTGTCACTCAAAATAATTAGACCACGAATTCTTTCACATGAAACAACTTTGCTTACTGACTATAAGAACTAGAGTAAGCGTACTATACTTGAAGTAGTTTTGTGAAATATTGCAATTGAAATTAAAATAAAAGATGTTGAAAATTATATTGCTAAATATGTTGTGCGTAAATGTATAATTTTTAAATATTTGTTATACATGGTATTAATTGGTAATCAAATGGAATCCATTATACCAAAATAAGTAATATATTTTAAAACAACAATTCTTGCAATTAATTTTTTATATTATTTTGTATATTCAAAATATATTATCATAGTTTTGTATTAATTGATTGTACACATTTTTTTTTCATTATGTTTGAAAAATATGCACAATTTTTTGTGCTGTGTATTAATAATGTATTATAACGTAATAATGTATTATGCAAATTTTGTATTGAATATTTTTATATTAGTTTATTAAGTTTAGGTTATTAATACATATTTTATGAATCTTATAAAGTGCGTATAACCAGTAAATTTATACAAGAGATTACATTATAGAAACGTTCACTCTTTTGTACAAAATTCATTCCGAAACAATTCATTTTCCTTCAGATTACAATGTGATTAGTCTTATCTAAAATCTAATAAAAGGTAATGATAAAGTTAATTATCCATTCCCAATAAAATTACTTTGAACTTATACAAGACTCAAAGCAGTATTATATTTATAATATAAGAACAGTGTATTTTTCAGTTACACAACAAATAATTCAATAAGTTTCTTATATCATTAATTATTGTATATGTATATACAATTTATACATATATATACATTTATTTTTAATTTAATGCATTGTTGCTAATAATATTTTTATTTTCAGAGATTTGGTCTAACTCAATTAAGATACCTCAATTTGACGTTCAATAACATTAGCGAAATCACGAAAGAAGCGTTTTTTAGGATTAATGAACTTGCAGTTTTAGATTTATCCTCAAATCGTCTGGAATATATTTTTCCAGATACGTTTCGTGAAAATGATAAATTACAAATATTAAAGCTTAACTTCAACAAGTTTAGCGTACAAGTTCCACAACTACGTTCATCTTCTATTACTGTAAGTTAAAAATAAATTTTCATTTCCTATCTGAAATTTAATTAGTTATCATTTGTTGATATTATATACTTATTTTGGTTACGTGCTGCTATATAATTTATGTATTTTTAAATTTTTCTTAACAACGATTAAATACAAACAAAATTGTTTTTTATTATATATATATATATATATATATATTTATTTATAAAATATTTATTATTTTTTCAGGAACTTGGTTTAAAGAGATGTCGAATAAAAGTGATTCCTGAAGACACTTTTAAAGATTTACCCAAATTAAAGACATTGGACATATCTTATAACTTAATAAAACATTTAAATCATGAAGTATTTATACCTACAACATTTTTAACTACGATTTATCTTCAAGAGTAAGCAAAAAAGCATTATTTATATTATATAATTTAATAACTTATGTTTATATATATGGGTCAGTGTCAAATTTTATACTTAACTAAAATCCATACCCATGACTGGTATTTAACTATTGTGAATATAGGTATGGAATTTAACACTGACCTATATATATGCAAAAATATAGGTTTTTTTATATTAATTTAGAATAAAAATTGTATTCCTTTATTAAAAACTACACCTACTAATTTTGTTTAATATGATTTTAACATGATCATTTATTTGATTATATATATTTTATTTTAAATTACAGAAATCCCTGGACTTGTGATCATGCAATGCGACTTTTTACAAATTATTTATTAAGCAGAAAAATTGTGTTCCAAAGGGTTTGTCAACAACAAAAGCTTGATAAAATTATAATGAAATGTTTCGATCCTATATCAGGCAAGTTTTATAAGACTTCTTATGACGATGAACAATCGCCAAAATTTTGGGATACTACAAATGATCTAAATATACTCGAACAAACACGTCTGTCATCCATGGAAATTTTGAAAAATATTATAAGTGCCAATGAGACAGAAGAACCCAAAGAAATAACTGTAGCAAAATTAAAAGATATGTCGCCTTATTGGTTAGTGGCGATAGGTTTTTTGTTGGGTAGCGCTGTCACCATTGTAGTCACTTACGTTTTACTGTCAACAACTATTTCTTGTTTTCATCCTTTACATAGAAGATGTCTTTGCGATGGTGCAGTTGATGGAGTTTCACAACGAGTTAGTTTGTTACATAATTTTTGGCAAGCTAATGGATTAGATTCGACTGATTCTAGCCAAAGACCAACATGTCCAGGCACACCTCCTCCACCTTATCGTGAAGTTATGCTTCATAGAAATCTTTATCCAAATCCAGTTTCTGTCAGATCAAATAATATGGACAATAACTCTGTTACTTGCACGTGATTAATATATATTTGCTCTAAAAATTAATATTAATTGATAAAAATACGGTATCATTCTTTGGTATGTAATTATATATGCAAACATTTTAATTTAATAATAATGCACATTAATCTTATTTATAATCAAAAATATATAATTTTTGAAGAAAATCTTATATTTTCAGCAGTGGAAATAAATATCAATTTTTAGTATTTATTTTAAGCCTTATAGCATTTGCATGAGACGAAAATTACACAGATATATAGTATCATAAGTGTTCTTTAAAATTATTGCAAATCAGATTAATGCAATAACCATTTTTATCAGTATTTAAGATAAATATATGATTAATGCAAGTCTTGTATACTATTGAAAATTATTTATTTTGGCAACTTGTCATTATTATAAAGAATTTATCAAAATTTTTGTTCAAAATCATTTTATATTTTGTTTGTAATTGTTATAACTTTCAAATACCAATAATAGGTTAATAATAATAATAATAATAATTGTTGCTTAAAGTATAAAATCTAAATAAAGAAATTTTTTTTAAATTAATTTAATTTTTAAAATATATTATAATAATATTAAAAATTAGTAATGACTTTTGTGTTATTACACGAAAATAAGACAAAAATTTTGATTTCTTGCAGAATTCGTATAAGTTAATAGCACTGATTTTTGCTAATGTACAATACAAGCAATAATCGCATGTGTATGTTATCGACGCTGTAACAACGTTGATACGATTTTTCTAAAATGATTTCATATCAATGTTCAAGAACTACTTCTATACAATTTTCGTCAGTAAATCACTTGTGTTTATAATAATTATTTATAATATTATTTAAATTTATTTTTTTAAGAGATCTCTATTTAATAAAATTAATTTTATCAAACATTGAAATTTTGTAATTAAATTGATATTTTTGCTATATTAATGTTTATATTTTTTGAAAATGAATTATAGCATATAACATTTTAAAAATAATATACATTTCATAATAAAGACATAAAATTATATATAAATTATAATAATTAAAAACTGAAGTATTTGTTAAAATGTTTTACAAAACTACTAATACTTATAAACTTTCTAGATTTTTTTTTTATTGAAGTGTTTTAATGTTAATTGACTGAACATATAGCATGTATTTTCATTATAATTGGAAGCGTGGAATAATGTAATTTATCTTGTGTAATCAACTTTTAAATGACTCTTCATGGAATTTTATTAAATAACTGTTTAATTTTTTTATTGACAAGGGAAAATTACCTCAAAACATAAGATTTCTATTATATTACAATTTTAATTTTTGTAACTAATAATATTTTTATTATGAGTTAATTTTTAAAATCAAGTCAATGATAAATTAACATTTATATATTAAAAAACAGAAAAAAGAATACTAAATTACTTTAAATGAGTATAATGTATTTATGTTATTTAAATACGTTATTTGAAAAAGCAAATGTAAATTATTTTAATGATTCTAAATTGAGCTAGTCATATTTAAACAAAATAAATTCATTTTTAGAAATATAATATATCATGTAAAAAAATGTATATTATTTTTGTATTGTTATTATAATTCAATTGATTATATTTGAATTTTTAATACAATAATTAATTACTTTAAATGTATGAATTTTATTTTATTCAATATAATTTTTAATTACAAGTACCGCATTTTTCTTGGAAATAATAATTTTTAGAGCAGAAGTGACAATTGTAATTAATTATTCACAATTTTTGTTCTGTAATATATACTCTGAAAGAGTAAATTCATCATATCTTGTGTACAAATTATACATTAACTTAACATGAAAATATTCATTTTTCATGATGCCGCGGTACTTTAAGATAGAAAGATTAATAAATTACTAATGAAGGAAATTGGTGCTAAAATATTTTAAAGAAAATTAATAAAATGTTATACATTAACAATATCAATGTAAAACAATCCGTCCTGTTTGCGTAAAATTGTCATTTTTTAATCAAGTGAAAATCGTGATATTTCATTCTGGCACCGACATTTTTAATGGCATATTATTATAAAGTATATTTTCTAGTCTTTTAATGTATGGCATATTTGTTCAATAAAAATTTAGTCATACATAAAAGACAATTGCCTGATTACTTTTTTCATATATTTGTTCCAAACCTTTATTATTTGCAGGCACATATAATATATAAATAAAAACACTTGGTTTCAGAAAATAATTGTTAAAATATATTTGAAAAATCTTTTAACCTACAGTACAAAGTTTACTAATATACTATATAAGCATATATTACAATTTAATATAAAAAGTGATACACTTTATATAAACATTTGGAATAAAAATCTTTCTTAAAATTAATCAACTTGATTAGATAATCAGCACACATTTTTTTGTTATTCAATTATTTCTATCATTCATTCAGTATATTAAATTTTATAAAATGATAACGTTGTATATACATAATATTAAATTATTTTTGCACTGAAATCAAGTGAAAAATTATATAATTTATAAATAAAATACTTATATAAAGATATTCGTTAATTAAACAAAATTGAACAAATTAAATTATACTTATATATACAAGTCATAAACAATATATGTATCAAGGATCACTATCGTGATCCTGTAATGATCATTGAGCTGCAATTCCACTTTCGTTAACGTTGAAGGAGACATCCAATGGTACTATTTTACAGCCACTAGCAGCAACAATTTTATCAACAACTTCGTGATTGAACTTGGATCCACGAAGGTTTGTAATGACACTAGCATCACAACATAATCCATCAGTTGTATATGTGGGTAGTGACATAGTTATGTCAGTAACGATTCCCTGTTCCACTTCGATTGTTAATTTTGTGTAACGTTCTCCATTATCAAATCTTGGTAACTGCAGCATACGTGTTACTGTGAACTTGGGCGTTTTTCCATAAACCCATTCCCAAGACTGCATATTCTTGGTCAGCTCTTTAATTCCTATTTGAATAATAAAAAATTATTTTAATAATTCTATTAAGTATATCAATATTAATTAACTATTAATTGATTTTATTTATTTATTTTAAATATGTTACTGTGTATTTAGTTATTGAACAATGTTGACATTAATATATAAACAATATTTAAAATTACTTTAGAATTAAAGAGAATGTTATTATTATTAATAATAACAAATAATTATTTCTTGTTTTATGCTTTAAAAAAAACTGATTATAGACAAATTCTATAATTTATTTATAGCATACTATAATCAAAAATATATAAATAAATGCAATAGAATGAATACCATTCATACCAGGAAACCAATCCTCTTGAGGGTTAATCATTTGAAATCCTTTCTGCTGTTGCAATAATTTAAATCCACCATCCTCCAAACTAATAGCTTTTGTTCTCAGGTATTCCCATCCAACAGCATTAAATAAATGATCAATGTTGACTTGAGAATTCACGTCCCGTAAATTTTTTACTAAAGATTTTATTGATTCTGTAGCATTCGATATAATTCCCATCTAAAATTATAAAGTTATTAATTATTAATATTTAAATTAATGTCACGTGTTATCATTGTATTAAAATAAACAAATAAAAATTATAATTTTCAAAACTTGATCAAATATCAATAAATGTACAAGTAACTAGAACAAGCTTGTTCAAAGTCTAAAATCTCAGATTAATCTTTTCATAAACACAATTAACTACACAATTTTAACTTAAGTAAGATAACTATACATTTACATATGTATGAATAAATATATGTATATAATTACCTCTTTCTTGTCAAGTGCTAAATGCAACATACGTTTATTAGCATCAACCAATAAAGTACAGTGATGATAGGCATTAGGTCGTCCTAATTTTGCAGCAGTACCAGAAACCTATAAAAATACAATATAATATTATGAATACATTCAAAATTTAAAATTAAAAAATAAAAGATTACTTTTCACTGAATAATAATAAATATATTATTTTAATTTCTTTACAAATTTTTGTATAGGAATTTATTTGTTTTAATGTTAAATGAAAAAATTTAAAAAAAATGTATTTATCAGTTGTCTGAACTGAATTTGATTAACTTCAACTATTTAATTATAACTATACAGCAAATACATAAACTACTTAAATTAAACAAAGTAAAATAAAATTTAAAATATTTTTACCTTATATTCTCCCTGCACAATAATATCGTCTCTTTTATTAATGATAGATTTCAATCCCCATTCTCGAAACAGGGCCCTGGTCACAATATTCAAATTATACACTCTATCATATCTCTCTTTTGGTGTGAAAAAAGTTAAATTTAAATTTCCGTTGTCATGATAGACCGCGCCACCTCCACTGTTACGTCTTGCCAATTTGATTCCATGGGTTTCCAATGCCTGGATATTTGCTTCGACCCATGGGTTTTGGTGCCTTCCAATTACAACACATGGATCATTTTGCCACAACAACAAAACATGCTGATTCTTGAAATCAAAATTCTTGTAAAACCAATCCTCTAGTGCCAAGTTGGTGAAAATGTCTTTGGACTGAGAAATGAAGACAGATTTTTTAATAGAGTCTTCAGCTACATTTCTCACACTATCCGAACTTGAATATCTGTTTTGGTTGCAGGTAATCCAAGATCCTCTCAACACAAAGATCCTGCTTACAGCACCGCGCATAATCACAGACATAGCTGAATTAGAATTAGAATAAGAGTAATAACGTATCACACAACGATCAGTCTTAAAGGGTTATATATATATCAGTCTGAATGAAAGGGTCCGCCTTAATTGTTAATTTTGGACACTAGCAAACACGTAAAAACAACAAATGGGCGGGCGTTTAGAGCACGGGTAAATCGGATTGGCTGCTGGTGATGGCGATGAGATAGTCGTGCAGGGCGATCGTTTGGTGCAGCCACTTCCACGTCTGGTCCAAGGTGTTGATGCGGTATCGGATACCCAAACAATCTCGACAATCCTTTTGCATTCCTCTGCTTGACGACAGGTTTACAGGGAAGGAAAAAGGCACTCTTACTTGAGGATTAATGATAAAGTTGGCTCCACAAAACGGCTTTGGTTGTACTTTTTATTTGGTGGTTAGGTCGCACTCGACGAATTCATTGACTCAACTCAAAATCGACTCGATGCAAAAACACTCGTCACGTTCGTGGCTGACTGGTGATTTGCAATAGAGAGTTGCACGTTGAGGTTTGATGTTATATCGGCGCGATAAGCGCGCAACGGGGGGCAAAGAAGGTAAAGGGGACTACATTGAGGTTATCTGAGTTCGTAGAACAAAGTACGCGTGATCCGAGTTGATCTGCGCGTGCTTTCGGCGCAATACAGTAGTTTTGCTTTTTTTCGTGATGATAAGCATTAATAAGCATGCGTGTATGTCGCTCCTACTATTTCTTAGCTTTGTTGGATGAGCTCTTATTCTGTGATTGCAGAAAGTCACGTGCAATTATAGTGGAAAAGTTGGATTTGGGAAATAATTTGGGAATTCGTCTGTTGGGACAGCAAATGTTGCAGATAAAATACGTGCGATATATGAATAAAAGAATAATAAAAAACGATTAATCTTTGGTTTAAATATAATAATGGATTTTTTTTATTTTTAAATTAAACGATGAGCATGTGTATAATCAGCTGATAAAAACTAATAATATCCCATAATTAGAACTTCATTATTTGTTGGTACTTCCTCTTGTTTGTAATTCGATTTCGAGTTACATCATGGGCCAATATTAGTTGTTAAACTTTGACAAATGAAGTGTGGCAAAAAAGAACTTTTAATATAGATAGGATTGATATTTATTATATTCCTAAATATGCTTTTTATATGCAATTTTGAAGTAATTAAATTGTTAATTTTTACAGTAATTGATAAATATTAATGATTAAAAGTATTTATTATAAACGCATTTGAAATTTTATTGATAATTATTTACATTTAGTAGTATTTTTCAAAAAATGTTTGAATTATAATTATTATCAAATTATTCATTGTTTAATGGCTTCGGTATTTAGTTTAATTATATTTGGTTTTGGAAGTAATTATAAACATAATTATCATAAATTTAACAGTCCTGTTAAATAAAGGCAATATGAATTTGTGTAACAATTAAAAAAAACAATATATTAAATTATTAATAGATTTTTTCAAAGAAATAATTGACGCAACTTTGTTGATTTATAAACAAATATCATTAAAACAATTGTAACTATATAGTGAATTAAAATGTTATAATTGAAATGACTTTCGTCTTATGATAAAAATAGTTTGAATTTTGATATATTAAAATTAATTTTTATTTAATTTATTTAATTAATTTTTATAATATCAAAATTAATTAATAATAATAGTGTTTTTAATTTTTATTATTATTCAGTTCTATACTTACAAAACCAATAGAACATTTTATTGTTATGAATTATTAAGATTATCTTAAGTAAATTTTATATGATTCAATGTTTTAATCATATATGATAAGATATGGACATTAAAGCTTTATTAAAAATATAAAATAAATTAAGTATTTACAATGAATTATCATATATAAAATGTTGGTTAATTTGTGTCAATTAAATTCACACATTTTGAACTAAATTTTATGTGATTAAATAAAATATAATTAAAGAATATGAAACATACATGGGATATAAATAACTTTTAATTAATATGAAATAATAGTAATAAAATTCATTCAAGAATTTCTATTCGTTTATTTTAGATATTACATATTATGTTTTTGAATAAATATATAAATTATGACTTTAATGTATCACTATACATTATAATTTAAAAAATGTATCTTTTGTTAATATATGATGCATGTTTTATTAGAATATTGTGGTTTTTGCTAAAAGAAATATTAAAAACAATGCGTTATACTTTAGTTATATTTTAGATCTGTACTCATACCAAGAGATGCATAATATCGTTGAATGAATGTTTATTCATAGTATACATTTCAAGTTAAACAACAAAAGATCAATTGTTTCAATATTCCGTTATTACCTGAATTCAGATCATTGTTACTTAAAGCATATTGATATGTAACTATGTTACATATAAAGAATATTCATGTTACACGAAGAAATCATATCTAGATAAAAATTATTATTATTTACAATAATTTTTATCTCTTGCGACTAAAATTATATAAAATATAAATATTCATTTAATAATAAAGTTCTAAATATGAATGGTCATTTCAATAAATGAATTTTAAAATATGGTATATATTTTTTTTTAATGTAGTTATATAGGTTTTACAAAAAACCAGTATTACAAGATATGATTTTAATGCCAATTATTTTCATTGCTCATTATTCTGCTTATAACAAATTCTTCGGGTCACAGACCATTGATTATTTTTCAGACAGAAAATGAAAAAATGATTTCTACTTTTGTATCGTTTATTCTGGATAGGAAAGTATATATATTATGTAAATGAGATGATCATATTTGTCATAAATATCGGACACAAATTTTTCATTGTGACATAAGAGCTTCGTGGTATTTTATATTGATATAATTATATTTAATTTTAACATAATTTTTATATAATTATTGCAATAAAGATAGATAAAACGATGTAGACTTTAAATACATTATAAATATCCTTTCTTTTCTATTTCAGTTTATGGAATGTAATAGTTAATAAATTGTTGATAAAATGTTTTTTACAACATAATTCCAATTCTATTTTTCTATTAAATTTTTAGTATTATATATGATTTCATATAATTTTTGTAATACATTTTCTTGAAACAATTCTTTACAGTTTGAATTAAAGAGAATGATATTTTTGTTACTAATATCTTAACTGTAGTACATAATTTCTGAACTAGTTTGCGATGGGATAAAGAGTGCCATTCAAGAAATTCAATACCAGATGAATATAATTAACTGCACTTCATACTCAAAATATGTTTCTAACATTTTAAAATACATATACTTTTATTTTGATAAAAGACATTTTTTTAATCTTTTAAACCATATAGTCAATAAAGCTTAAGAACGTAAAGTTATCATTATACTAATATAATACCTCAATTAAGACAATCAAATTAAAAAAAATACCCAAGTTTGATTTAATAAACTTATAAACTCATTTTAGATTAAAAAATCTGATGAAATAGTGAAATAAATTAGCTGATGATACAAATAATTATATATTTAAGTAAATATTATATTTTAAACAATATCACAATAATTTAAACTATTTTAAATTTTCATTTTCAAAGTTTTGATACAAATAAAATGTAAAAAATCAGAAATTAATAAAAAAAAATGTTGCATATATACAGTGTAAATATATGTATTTATGAATTAATATCTGAAAGTTATTAATAATTGAAATTATTACAAATATTTAGGAGTTTTCGACTTAAAAAATTTAGTGTATTTTATTATCAAAAAATGTATCAAAATATTTTCATTAATATCATTAATATTGATATTTGTCATTTATTAAAAATATTTTATTAACATAGTTTATATA